>CM075812.1:6177489-6321332 GCA_037975025.1 Excoecaria agallocha
AATATCGCCATGAGCACATTGTTTATTTTAGCTCATTTCGATAGTTTTGCCAGCATATTTATTATTTTAGTTCAATTCAACAGTTTTGCCATGAATGATCTTTTATATTAAAGCTTAGCTAGGTAGCTTAAGCTACCAACAGATTTATTAGTAATACAAGTAGCTCAGCTCGACAGCTTAAGCTAGGAGCATTTTCATCAAGAGTGATTTTATTAGTTTCCTTATCTTGGCAATTCAAAATCAAGCTCAACCTTTTTTGTTTTTGGTAATCTTCAATTACTTATGAACTAGTTTGGTATATCACTACTAGTGAATTATTACTAAGTTTACCATCATTGCTTATCAATTGCTTATTATTTTAAAATTAAGTATAAAAAGCTTATACGAGCTAGAGAAAGAATCATAGAAGTTGAAAAATGCTTATACTTGTAACAACGGGAATGATGAACAAAACAAGAGTTCGTTACAAGGAGGAAAGAAGCCACTTTTCCTATTAAATAAGAAAAATCCTAACTAATCTTTATTTGGTTCCACTTCCTTTATCCAGGTGAAATCTTCGTCAGGATATTTTTCTTTAACAGCCTTTATGAGCTTGTTGCCATAGGAGATGCACTGTTCGATCGCCAGATCCAAGGCTTTATCCTCTAGCATGGTGCATCTCTTCTCCAGCTCGGTATAGTTTTACTCCAAATTGCCTTTCTGGAGGCTTATCTTCTCTAGCTCGACCCTGGAAGTTTGGCGCTCTTCCTTTTCCTTAGCAAGTAGAGCTTTAGCCTAGGTGAATTTTTGAGCAGTCTCCTCAGATGTCTTTTCAACTATAGCTGCTTTGAGAGAAAATTCCTCCGCCTCTTTAGTCTTAGCTTCAAATTTTGAGGCCTTCTCCCTCAAGGTGGTCGCCACTTGCTCGACTTCCTTGAGTTTCTTCTCTTGCTTCTCAACATTCTTCTTTTCTTCTCTCAACAAGCACATAAGTTTGCTCATCTGGCCAGTTATAACATTGGATAGAATGAAGCTCTGCATGAAAAAATATGTTAATAAACAGTTAATGGCTAAAGAACTTGAAATCAAATAGTTTAGAAGTATTATCTCAACCTGGTGCCTCCTCATGACGGTAGACAGGTGATCTAGAGTTAAATTTAGAAAAGGTGCTACCTTGCCTAGAATGCAAGTTAACAATGAGCAAAAGTTTTTAAATTTAGGGTTTGATAAGCAGTAAGACCCATTTTACTAGAAAAGCCCCAAACTTCTTCGATTAGTTTGTTGAACTTATCATTTTGGTTCGAAAAGGCAAATGATGACTCTTTCTCCACAGTTCGGGAAGAGGAAGGATTAGGCAATAATACAAGGGCCGATTTATGGGAGCAGGCAGAGATGGATTCACCAGTTGAGATGTGAGAGAGGCATCGGAGATTGTAATCGCTTCAAATGGACCAACAGTTAGGATTGGAGGAGTTAGGTTGGCAGGCACTGTTGGGATCAAAGTTTGTCTAGCTCTAACAGGAGTTTGTATAACATTTGCTTGTCCAAAAATTTCTCTATCCTTAACTTTTTTTTTGCCTTCATTTGGGCACCTAAAGATTATGTGATTGTTCTCTTTATGCCTACAAAATAGAAGCATAATGAGAAAAACATAAGACTCTATTATATCATAATAGAAAGTAATTACCTAATTTCTTTCTTGGTCGAGATGATCTAAGGTCTAAAAATTCATAGATACCAAGTTTATCTCTAACGAGCTATCTCTAAAGATCTAAAACTTTTTCTTCATCCTTTGATAAAACTAAATAAATATAATTTTTATTAAGAAATTGTCCCTAGAAAGTCCAGAAAAAAAAGTCATTTTGGCTTTCTAAGACAAAGAAACAATCTTTCCAGTTCTTCAGGGAATTCGACTTCTCTGAGAACACACCGTATTCGGCCCGAGCTTAGATAAAATAGTGATCCTTTGTCATGGATTGGAGTCCAACCACATAGGTGGCTCTAAATAGTTAGACTGTTAAGTTAATACCATGCTCAGCAGTCCAGATCTGAAAGGCCGTGAGAGTAAGCCAGGCATTAGGGTACAGTTGGCTAATGGCTAGATCATAATACTTTAGCATAACTATCTCGAATCGAGTTGGAGGAATAGTAACTCCACATTGAAGGCCGACTTCATAGAGCACTAAATTCTTCTTATAGTTAAAATTGACATTTGCTAAAATATGATAATTCGAAGCTAACAGATTGTATTCCTCGGGTATCCCTAATCTTAATTTCATGTTAGGAAGGTCTTTGGCCTAGATAATTGAGCTTATTTTGGGAACCTAAGGTTTGGCTCTTAGTTGTCTTTTTGGCCTGGGTTTGCTCGAAATAGGAGCTTGGGGCATTGACATTTCTAACTAAACATTTTTGGGGGTTGTTATTAGGTCAATTCTGAGTAAGGGTCTAAAACATCGAGAATTCTATTGGCGCACTCTTTGTAAATGCACTATGAGCTGAGGTGCTTAGTGTGCTATCATCTAGAAGACCCTTAAAAACCTAACATCACTAAACCCTATCGACCCACTCATTTTTACCAAGATAAATAAACAAAATGAAGAAAGTGGAAGGATTTAAGTTACTAACCTGTGAAATTAGATGAAAGAAATTAAAAAGGCACTGAAAAATGTGAAAATAAAAGAAAGTGGGAAAAAGGAGCGAAGTAAAATGAAGAGAGAAACTAAAATTGAAAATGTAAAAGGTAGAAATAAGAAAATGGAAAAAGTATTTATAGGGGAATATAACCATTGGATCAAGGGCATATGTGCGGTTCACATGCCATCAGGAGTTAAGAGTTAATTGCATTTATGGCAGATTATGTGAGGCTCAAGGAAAAGCCATTATTGTGCCTACTATCATTGCGTAGATCGAAGAGACATTCTTTCAGTCATTGTTGTCATAGAGATAAAAAAGATGCCTCATTTTGATCAAGTGTCAGACTTATCTACAATATAACAGATGCTCGGCTTCCTCGATATAAATGTCTCTTACTTTGGGTGGGAGGACTTATGTTTGTTAATAATATAGTTTTTTATTAATTTTGATTTGTAATTCTGATAAACATTGCTTGATATTGTATTAGTACACTTAGAATAACTATAGTAAATTTGTAATTTTAGAAAATTTAGAACATTCAACTTCTTTTTATTATATTCATTTATCCATCCAAGTATCTATTTAGTTAATATAAAATTGCTCTAAAATTTCGTAGTGTTCGACACCCTACTTGCTCTATATTTAGTCTTTATAGACTAGGGTAATAAATTTGACCCACACCACCCAACCACCATATGTCATTTGAGGTAACACCCATGTCTTTGATTTTTCTATTAGGGGAGTTTTATGCAAGAAAGCCACTTTATTGCCTTCGAGAAAGGAAAATTGAAAGACACCAAAAGGCGATACATCGTACAAGAAAAAGAAATGACCGTAGTAGTGCCTTTTTTACGCACATGGCAACAATATTTGCTTGGGAGCAAGTTCATAGTAAAGACCAATAATATTGCCACAAGCTATTTTCAAACAAAAAGGGAACCTATATAAAAGGAAGCTAGGTGGCAAGATTTCTTAGCGAAATTTGATTGTGTTTTAGAGTATAAGCTCGGTTGAGCCAACCTAGTCGCTGATGCTTTAAGCCGAAAAGGGGAAGCCGACCTCAGTAGCCCATAAAGCAATCTAAAAACACAAATCAAGGACGGACTGACGCATGATTATATAACCCAAACCATCATCTCACTTGTCAAGGAGGGAAATATAAGGCAATTTTGGGTCGAAGATGGCTTGGTGTTCGCAAAAGGCAAATGTCTCTATGTTCCTTCTCACGACAACTTGAGGCACGAAGTCATGAAAGAATGCCATGATAGCAAACTAGTGGGTCATCCAAGTATGCATCGTACATTAGCTTTGGTGGAGGATTCCTATTATTGGCCTCATTTAAGGAATGATATTGAGGCATATGTGAAAATATGCCTTGTTTGCCAACAAGATAAAGTTAAGCAACATGCACCGCAGGCCTTTTGGAACCATTTCCCATTCCTAAGAGGCATTGGGAAAGTGTATCTATGGATTTCATTGTAGGGTTGCCTATAAGCAAAGGATGCAATTAGGTTCTTATTGTGGTAGATCAATACTTGAAGTACGCAATCTTTATCCCCACACCAGAGGAATGCACCACTGAGCAAGTTGCCTATATTTTCTTGAAGCATGCTGTGAAGTATTGGAGCGTGCCAAAGTCAATTGTTAGTGATTAGGACACTTGCTTTACCGATCTATTTTGGATTGAATTATTCAAGCTCATGGGAACCGATCTCAAGTTCTCCAAAAGCTTTCACCCTCAAACATATGGGTAAATCGAACAGGCAAATGCACTTTTAGAGCTTTACTTAAGGCACTATATGAGAGCCAACCAACGAGATTAGGTTAAATTATTTGATGTTGCCCAATTCTCTTACAACTTGCAAAAGAGTGGGTTAATGGGGCGTAGTCCATTTAAGGTCATCATGGAACAACAACCCTTGATAATTGCCACTGGCTATAAAGGAGCAAGTCTATCGACCTACAAGTTTGCAAAAGCTTGAAATGATCAAGCCAATGAAGCAAGAGCTTACATGGAGAAAACTTTCAAAAAGATGAAGAAATAGGCCGATAAGAAGAAGCGATAGAGGGAATTCCAAGTAAGAGATCTTGTTGGATGTGTATTTAATCATGACTTTCTAAAATCCTTATTTTTTAAAAAAAAATTAGATGTATTCAGTTAAAAAAAACATATAAAATGTTTTAAAAGTTTAAAGATATTCAATCAATACTTTCAATTTTTTTGTAAAATTTATAATAATTTCAAAATATTTAATTATAGTTTTTCAAAAGTTAAAAAAATTCACTTATATTCAATATTAAAATTGGGATATTTTTTAAATAATGTGTTTTTTAATAAAATTATAAAAATGGGATATATCAAAAAATATTTATGGATTTGGGGTGGAATAAAAAACCATTGCATCAGGTAACGGTTTCAAATGTGGAACCCATAGGAGAATTCTAACTTTTTCTTCTCAAATCGCTACAATTTGTAGCTATTTCAGACGTGTCAGTTTTATTATTAAATTAATAAAAAATAATGAAAATTAATATCTGCTGTCACTTGTAGTCCAACTAGTATGCACCTTTTTTGAATTTGTAGGAGGTTGTGGGTTCAAATCCCACCACCAGCTTTTATTTATTCATTTTAGTAGACTTTAGATATTATTAAATATTAAAAATAAATATCAAATTATACATACTATTCTAAATTTCTAATGGCAAAAGTAAATTTAAAATAAGGAGGTCATAGATTCAAATTTTGTTGCCTACCATACTTTTTCTTTATATTTTTTCTTTATTCTAGATAAATTTACTATAATAAACATTTAAAATAATAAATATTATTTTTTATTTTTCAAAAAATCAGATGGCTTCATGTACCGATGGAAAGTGTGTGTGTGTGTATATATATATATATATATATATATATATATATATATATATATATATATATATATATAGGGTTATGCATAGAATTGCACTAATTTTATTCCTACGTTAGCAATTAATATTGCATCAAAGTAAATTATAAAAATAATATTGTACCTTTTTATGAAAGTGTTTAATTGTTATAGTTGTAAAGAAAAGTCCAACCAATTGATTTCTATGTCGGTCCTTTCCTTTCTGGTCATATGAGTAATAAAAATGGCTTCCTTTAATTTTCTTATCATATTCAAAATCTATTCTACATTTAATTTCTCTCATATATATTGACAAAAAAATTGAGCCGTTTGATATTCTTGACATCACAAGAGATAGGAGAAATAAGATGCTAACTAGATTCTAATTGTGTCAAGAAAATTAAATGAAATCATCATTACTATCAATTAACTGGAGAAAACCAATGGAAATCAATTAATCAAAATAAAATATTTACAAATTGAAATTAATTTATTTTAATGTTAAAAATAATAAGTTGAAAAAACTATTGTGCAAATTACATTGAGTTTAGTAATGGACTGAAAAAGTTTGGATACTAATTTTACATAAATCATATTTATTATTTTTAATGTTTATTTTAGTAAATTTATCTATAATAAATTTATTAGAGTAAAGAAAAAATATTGTAAGATAGAGGATTTGAACCTATGACCTCTTTATATTTTGAATGTACTTTTGCCATGGGATAGTATGTATAATTTGATATTTATTTTTAATATTTAATAATATCTAAAATTTACTAAAATGAATAAATAAAAGCTAATGGTAGTATTTGAACCTACAACTTTCTGCAAATTCAAAAAAGGTGCATACCAGTTGAATTACAAGTGACAACTAATATTAATTTTCATTACTTTTTATTAAGTTTAAATATTAAATGAAACTGCTAACTGGCGTAATAGTTTTATACTCCACCTCAAATCTGTAAATATTTTTTGATCCGTCTTATTTTTATAAATTTTTTTAAAAAATATATTATTTAAAAAAATATTCTATTAAAATTTGTATATTGTGGCCACCTCAAATCCGTAAATATTTTCTAATACGTCTTATTTTTATAAATTTTTTTAAAAAATACATTATTTAAAAAAATGTTCCATTAAAATTTGTATATTGTAGATTTATATGTATGAAGGTCATTGTGAAAGACAAGACATCTCATGTCATTTATTTTTGTCATGATCTATAGTGGCCAAGATTAATCAACCTTTCATGAGCCGTGTGGGTTCCAAAGTGATTCTCCAACGGTCACCTAGCCAAAGCCTATATAGATACAGATAGCTGGCTTATGGATGAGAGTCTAGAATTGTTGGGGAATTTATTAACAGATAATAACCCTTCTTTAATTTTATGATACATAGGGAGTACCACTTGGCCTCTTGTCTTCCAATCCCTTATCGACTTGTCAGATGTGTATTTAATCATGACTATCTAAAATTTCTTTTTTTTTTAAATAGATGTATACAGTTAAAACAAAACATTTTTACTGTATAAAAAATTAGAAAATTATGGATCAGATGATGCGGAGACTAGGGGTGTTTAAAACCCGAACATACCTGAATAATCCGAACAACTTGAACCGAACAAGCTATTTGGGTAGGGTTGGTAGGGTTATTAGGATAGGGTAGAGTTGAGGGTTTGGGTGTAATTCGGGTTCGGGTTCGAGTCGGGTGAAAACCTTGATTAACCCGACTCGCCCGATTAACAATCCCTCAAAACTCATCGTTTTGTGATAGGATTAAATAGTCCCATTTTCTGCCTTCAACAGTTCACTCCTCTCTTTCACAGCCAAAAACCTAAAGTAAATCTCTAATTTCTCATCTCACCCCTCGCCTCATCACCACAACGCCACCCCATCCCATTCTCGTCGTCGGTGCCTCCCATTCTCGTCGTCGGCGCCTCGAAGCAAAGGTCTGATTTGCTTATCCAAACAAGGTATGATTCTTTTACGCTTGAAATTTTCATTGTTCTCTATTTTTAATTTCGAATGATGGAGACTTGGAGTATTGAAATTTATTTTGCTGGCATGATTCTCTTAAAGCTTTATCTTTTATTTTTTTAGTAGAAACGATGGATGGTTTTTATTTTGTCTAAACCGACTTTATTCACCCTCTAGCAGTTTCAATAATACTGAAAGTATTTTGAAAATTTATTGTCTATAAATAATTTACAGTTTAGTTTTGGAATCCCAAATATTTGAAGTATTTTGCAAATACGGGCCCAATATTATATCCCAAAATCAATTTCTTTAGTTTTGTTTCTTGCTGTTTGTGATATAACTCTCAGATGAATGAAATCCCAGACCTTCCATACTTAGTGTTAACATTTGGATAATATGGATTAATTATCCAAAACTTTTAGAGTTGTAATTGCAATTATAGAAACAATTGCAAAGAAATGTAATGACTAATTCACCTGTTGATAAGCTTTGGTTTTTTTAGAGAGATAAACTCGTAATAGTCTTATTTGAGATTGTGATATATATATATATATATATATATATATATATATGCCCTATAAAATTAGCAAAAGAGTCTTGTAAATGTTAAAGATTACATATCAGTAGTATTTTGATAAATAGCAAAAGAGAAGAACAAACAGTTTAAGCAAATATTAATGGATCTTTCAAGAGATATAAAAAAGTAGTAGCCAAAGTATAATTGCTCCTACCCAACGTCCACCCACCTAAATTGGGGTTGGCTACACCTACATGCATTAATTTCATCACCTTTCTATCTATCTTATCCACCAGCAATAAAAAATCATATATCAAAAATGGCTTTTTAGTTTTTACACCAGCAATTAGCATAACAAATTTAAGGTAACTGCTTTATTATTATTATTATTATTAATTAAAACTAACGATAAATCCCAATAACAACAATATTATGCTTGTGGTGTAGATGTGTTGCCTTAGTTCATTTCAAGGCCTGAATGGTTTAAAACCTGAATTATTAATTTATTAGCTAATTATTTTTCAATACTCCATAAATAATTCTAATGTTTTTTATGTTTTAAATTTGTAGATATCTCAATCTCATGGAGACAATCCCCCAGCAACACAATTCAAGATACCTGTTGCACCCGAGCAACAAAGCAATACGCCTGATGTGACAAGCGCTTTAGTAGTAGGTGCAAAGAAAAGGAAGCCACCCCCACCAAGATCTATTATTTGGGAGCATTTCACACAACTATATGATGTTCATGGCGTCAGAAAAGGCAAGTGTAAACATTGTGCTAAAGAATTTTATTGTGATCCTAGAAGCATGACACTACTACACTTAAAAATCATATCAATAATTGTAAAATGCATCTACATAGTGTAGAAACAAGACAAAAATAACTGTCTTTACAACCAACTTCTTCTGTTGATGGAAGCTCTACTGGGTCATTAACTAATTGGAAATTTGATCAAGATTATAGCAGAAAGTGTCTTGCTTTGATGATCATACGTGTTGAACTTCCTTTTAGTTTTGTCGAGGGAGAAAGTTTTAAGAAATTTGTTGCTAGTTTGTGTCCTTGGTTCAAAATGCCATCTAGATCGACTGTGACACGTGATGTTAATCAATTGTGTATTGATGAGAAAAAAAGTTTGAGAGCATTCATTAAAAAGCATGCTTATTCTATTTGTATAACTACCGATACTTGGACTTCCATATAGAATATCAACTACATGTGTATGACAGTTCATTTCATTGACAATAATTGGATGTTGCAAAAAAAATCTTGAACTTTTGTCCAGTCGGTAGTCATAGGGGTGAGATGCTTGCACAAGACCATGAAAAGTGTTTTAAGGAGTGGAGAATTTTTGATAAAGTATTTTGCATAACAGTAGATAATGCAAAAACAAATGATAATATGGTTGACACTTTGAAACATAAGTTTGTTACAAAGGGAATTGCTATGTCAGAAGGGAAATATACTCATGTTAGATGCATTGCTCACATACTAAATATTGTTGTCCAAGAAGGATTGAAAGATGTTCAACTTTCCGTGAAAAGGGTTAGAAATGCTTGTAAATATGTTAGATCATCACTTGCTAGATTAAAAAAATTTAAAGAATGTTGTGTGGCCGAGGGAGTGCAGTGTTCAAAATCATTGTGTTTAGATGTGCCAACTAGATGGAACTCCACATATTTAATGTTAACCACTGCACTTGAATATCAAAGGATTTTTGAATATTTTGAGACTGTGGATCCATACTTTAAAATTGAATTAGATGCATGGATTAAAAAGGATTTGGGTGCAAATAATGATTTGAGTGGTGTGCCTATTTGGGTTGATTGGAAGATTGTAGAAAGAATTTCATAAATGTTGAAACAATTTTATGTAGCTATTTTGCACATTTCTGGTTCGTTGTATGTCACATCTAACACATACTGGACTGAAATTAGTGATTTATATGCTAAGTTGTGTGATTGAAAAAGTAGAACTGATGTTGAGTTGAAGGAAATGGGACATAAAATGCAAATTAAATTTGACAAATATTGGGAAGAATATGATAAAATGAATAAAATCATTTATATAGCTTATATCCTGGATCCAAGAGAAAAATTTGAGTACATGGATGATGTACTTGTTATGATTTATGGTGATCAAAGGGGGAAGTATCTATTTGATAGTGTGAAAATTGCCATATACGAGTTGTTTGAGGAATATAAGAAAAAAATGCAACCTGATTGTAATTAAGAAGTTGGAATTCGAACAAGCTCAATTTCAAGTCGAACTGATATTGGGGAAAGAGGAATTTTAAAAGAGAGAATCAAGCATGCAAGGGTAGAAAGTGGTGTTGCGGGGGATAGAAAAAGTGAGTTGGATTTGTATTTAAATGAAGCAGTCTATGAAGATGATAAGGAGGATTTTGATTTGTTGAAGTGGTGGAAGCTAAATTCAGAGCGATTTCCTATCCTTTCTCACATGGCTAGAGATGTTCTGGTAGTTCCAATTTCTACAGTAGCTTCGAAGTCAGCATTTAGCACTAGTGGTAGAGTGCTTGATCCATTTAGGAGTTCACTGACTCCTAAAATTGTTAAAACTTTGATATGTATGCAAGATTAGCTCCGAGGATCTAATGAACACATAAAGATCGAAGAAGATTTAGATGTTATTGAAAGACTTGAGGATGGTATGTATTTTTTATTTATTTTTATTTAATATATTATATTATTTTTTTGGTGATTATTGATTTTATAATTATTTATACAATTTATAGAGTTGGAGAAATTTAATGAGAGTCAACTTAAAGCTAATCAGGAGGCCTCATCAAGTGTTAATCAAGAAACATCATCAAGCGTTAACCAAAGAACTTCATCTTCAATAAATTTGGAGAGTATTAATCTGGATGATTGAGTAATTAATAGTAAGGTAAACTTAATTTAAGCATAATTTAGATCTCATTTTGTTTGCTATTTGTTATTAATTTCATATTTTATTTTTTTCATATATAATTTATATGTTAGGTGGACATGAAGTAATTGAAGATCGAAGATGATGGTGTTCCTTTATGATATATTTTATTATTTTCGTTTGGATAATTATTTATAAATTATTATATAATATGTGTTTTAACAATTCTTAAATTATTAGTTGTTAAATATTATATAATGTGTGTTTGAAAAATGTTTACATTGTCAGTTGTTATTTATTATATGATGTGTGCTTGAAGAATTTATAAATATTTTATTTATTTTTATTTTTATTTTATTTGGATTTTAATATAATTTTTTCATGTAAATAGAAAGAGATTTTTTTTTTATTTTAAAAATATATTTTGGGTTATTCGGGTAGGCCCCGAATAACTGCGGGTTGTTCAAGTAAGGGCCCGAACTATTAATAGGGTAGGATAGGGTTGAGGGTTTGGATGTTTTTCTGGTTGTTCGAGTTCGGGTCGAGTTGACCCGAACCCGCCCGATGAACACCCCTAAAGGAGACACAACATGTCTGATTAAGTAAAGTCAGTTTATGATCAAACAAATTGGATCACTAATGACCCATTGAATTAAATTTTGTTGATGGGATCAAAATTTACAGCCCTAGTTAATCATTGAAGCTGCTTAAATATGGAGAAATTATTGATTTTATAAATTAGAAAATACAAAAAGAATCAAATTTAAAAATTTAAAACTTTAATCAATTAAGAGGTTAGAAATATGAAATATGAATTTTGCTAAAAGAAACAAAAACATAGTTATATATCATGCCAAGTATTAAGTTGAAATATAAAAAAAGTGAAAGAAAATTTAGCCATAAAAATATCACGAGATACAATTATAAATACCTCTCGTAACGCTGAATCACAATCGCCGAGATCGTCTTTCTTCTGCGTCACCGGTATCATTTTCACCCACGCCTCGTTATGCCTCGGGATGAGAACTTGAATTCACAAACTAAAAATCTCAGCGAATAGAGAGAAAATATACAGAAGAATTTTGACATAGTTTCGGTATGAAATTATTTTCTTGCTTACCAATAATAGAATTCGTAGCCCTATATATAGGGCTCTCATTAAGGTAATTAAATATTCCTTAATAAGAGAGAATTAAATTTGGCATTTACAATATTTAATATAAAAAATAATATCAATAATTAATATGTCAACTATCTAAATTAAATTAGGTAACTGCTCACATTAATATCCTCCTAATTAGGATAAATTTCTAATTAAGAGGTAACCAAATAAGGAACTAATTCCATATTTATATTATTTCATATTCCAATATTATCATGTATATATCAGGACTAATTTTTCATCTCGTGAGTCATTGGCGTATCCTTAACTCCTTCATCTCCCACTCGCACATGACGAAACGATTTTTAGTCATTCTCTCATATCATACAGGTAGATAGTTCGTGTGACCGGCATACATCAAGAACACTAGTGCCATATACTTGTTAGGAATATATAGTGTCTCAAGAAATAAGATATTCTCATAATAGTATGCCAAACCCTAGATAGTTTTCTCACATTCGTTGTTTTATCTCATGATCTCATAAAAATAATTTTCGTGTTCACTATTGTGTCTCTACTTATAAAGAATACAATAGGTTAATCAGTGAACCACGAAACCACCAAATGTGATCGAAAAATATCTTCCACATTTACTCTATCCCATCCGTCTTAGTCCAACTCGCTTTTCTAGTCATATCCGCCAGGTTGAAGTTTTTCTATAATCCTTTGAAGACTAACTAAGCTAGCCATATTTAACTATACTTCTGGTATAAGTTAAGGGTTCTGAGGGTTGGAAAAACAGGGTTTCACACTAGGGAAAACTTGAGATCTTTCACATAAAATTCCCTTCCCTTGGTCAACTTAAGCACACATGGTATGATGCATATGCTATGGTGTTCTCTCCTTTCCTTTAAAGGAGCACTCGTCTTATTATTTAAAACCATACAAAAGCATAAGGTTGTAATGCACCAAAGCATCCGACTTTAATCCACTTCTTTAAGGAGTACTTCTGACTTTTTAGACAGAATATGATAGTTACATTTAACATATTGTCATATCATTCTTAATCTTATTTTGAATCTTATCCAAAGTACACAACCTCATGTGTGTCTTTATCTTGCACATCAACAAGACTCATCTTGTAATTTCTGCAAGACGACACTTTTATTTTGAATAAGTTCTCAAAACTCACTTTATGTTCAAAACTCGCCTCATATTAGACTTTGTTAACTTATTAACAAAACTAATGTAAACACCCGTATGAGTGGTTTACTTCTTTGTCCGACATGCTTTATCTTATAACAGTAAATGTTCACATATAAACATTCACACTTATGTACTGCCAACAATGAACTTAATTATCATTATTCATAAATAATAATGTCAAGATATTAAAATATAAATCAAATCCTATGCAAATCCTAAAACCTAACATGTCTCTCAAACACATATTTTGATACAGGTTTAGTTAAAGGATCTGCTATCATATCATGCGTAAAAATATACTGAAAGTTCACTTCTCCTTGTGCAACAATGTCTTTAATGTATTGATACTTAATATTGATATGCTTTGTCCTACTATAAAATTTTGAATCTTTAATGTAAGATATCGATGATTAATTGTCATTATAGACTGTCACAGATTCCTCTGAGGCAGTTACATTCAGATTGTTTATAAACTGTTTTAACCAAATCGCCTCTTGTACTGCAGCTGAGGAAGCAACAAATTCTGCTTCCATTGTTGAAAGAGCTACACAGGTTTGTTTCTTGCTACTCTATGAAATGGAACCCTTGCCTAGTAAGAAAATATAACCTGATGTGGATTTCTTCTCATCCACATCTCCTTCCTAATCAACATTCATATATCCTCTCAAATGCAAATCCTTTCCTTGAAAATAGAGAGAATAATTTACGGTACCTTTGAGGTATTTAACTATCCTTTTTACTTCCTTTCAATGTGATTCGCCTGGGTTAGATTGATATCTACTCACCATGCCCATGGCATAGCATATATCAGGTTTGGTACACAACATTGCATACATCAGACTTCCCATGGCACTAGTCTATGGAACGTTCTTCATACGTTCTATCTTCTCTTCTGTCTTAAGACACATGATTTTGCTAAGAGATTGATTCTTAGTAATGGGATTGTCTATGGGCTTACATTTTTGCATATTAAAACGTTCAAGAACTTTGTTAATGCATGTCTCTTGAGACAGTGACAATAATCTTCTCGAGCGATCTCTTGAAATCTTAACTCCAAGGATATAATCTGCTTGACCTATATCTTTCATCTCAAAGTTGGATGATAACCAATCTTTGATAAGATTTACGTATTCTTTGTCATTTCCTGCTATGAGTATGTTGTCTATATACAATGTTAAAATGACAAACTTATTTCCTGAGCTTTTGGAATAAAAACTATGGTCTTCATCAATCATGTTGAACTTATTTGACATAATTGCTTCATGAAATCTTAAATACCATTGTCTCAAAGATTTCTTTAGGCCATATATTGGTCTCATCAATCGATAAATCTTATGTTCACTGCCTTATTCGATGAAACCTATAAGCTGTTCCATATAGATTTTTTCTTTTAATCCTCCATTGAGGAAAACAGTCTTTACATCCATTTGATATGGCTTTAGGTCCAAACTAGCCACCAAGGCTAGAATTAACCTTATCGACGTAAATCTAACAACAAGTGAAAAAGTCTTCTCATAGTCAATTCCTTCCTGTTGTGTAAATCCTTTAGCGACTAGCTGAGCCTTGTATCTTTTGATACTGCCATAAGCGTTTTGCTTTATTTTGAGAATCCACTTATTCCTAATTGGTTTGCATCCTTCATGTAGATCAACCAGTTCCCAAACATGGTTTAACCTGATGGAAGCCATTTTTTCTTTCATTGCCTTAATCCATTTATCTTTAATTAGACACAAAAGAGCTTTTTTTACATTTTTAGGCTCATCATTTTCTTGTGCTGTAATAAAAAAGGCCTCGTTCGTACCTTCAATCTCAAATTGTCGATGCAGAACACTTTTCCTTTTAGATTTTTGAGATTTCAAATCTTAATAAATATGTCTCATATATTCAACGTAGTTCAGAATGCTCCCACTAGGATTGAGCTCTACACTCCCACTCAAATAAGGATCCTGAATATCCATACTCCCACTGGAGTTAGGCATGCTCATCCACTCACTGGAGAACGGATCCCGAACATCCGGACCGTTGAGAAGAGAGTCTTGACCTTCTTTATTAATTTTTTTCCACTTGGATGGAGAGATTTGGGTAGTTCATCTTCTTGAATTTCATAAAAGGTAAAGTATTGACTTACTTCCCCCAACTTTGGAAACTCATTTTCCAAAAATGCGATGTCTCGTGATTCAAATTCTATTATCGGGCCATTTGCTTACTCGCCCACAAACACGTATCCTTTTGATACATCAGAATATCGCATAAAAATACTCTTTTTACCTCTTGGTCCTAATTTACCAAATTTATTCAAGGTATCATGGACATAAGCAGCACAACCCCAAAGGTGTAAATAACTCAGGTCGGGTTACCGACCAGTCCATAACTTATAAAGAGTCGAAGCAACAGATTTGGAGGGCACACGGTTTGGAACATATGTAGCCATTAACAAAGCATCTCCTTAATAGGAGATAGGCAAATTTTCTTGAGCCGTCATCGAACGTACCATGTCTAAAAAGGTTCTATTTTGCTTTTTCGCAACATCATTTTATTATGGAGTTTGAGGAATAGACAACTGATGCTCTATCCCTTTTTCATCACATAAGGCTTTAAATTCATCAGAAAGATATTCTTGGCTATGATCGGGTCTTAAAGTTGTAATTTTCTTGTCCAATTGATTCTCAACAAGATTCATAAAAGTTTTAAAGCAACTCAATGCTTCAGACTTGTGAGAAATCAGATAGATATGACCATACCTAGTATAGTCATCTATAAAAGTGATGAAATAATAGGCTCCATGTCTTGGTTTAACATTCATCAGACCATAGACATCTGAATGAATTAATTGCAAAGGAATTGAGGCTCGAGTTCCTTTTTCGAATGGCTTTCTCACTAGTTTTTCTTGTAGGCAATGCTCACATGTAGGCAATTCAATCCCATCTAAATCACCTAACAAACCTACCTTAGCTAACTGACGCATTTGATCTTGCCCGATATGGTTCAATCTAGCATGCCATAATTTTACGTTATCTTTAAACATATTTAAAGAAGAAGATATTAAAGAAAAACTAGCTTTATTAGAATAATTAGGATCAATATCCATAATTATAAAATTGTCCGAAATAAAACCAGAACCATAAAAAATATCATCCAAAAATAGGTCAACCTTATCATCCTTAAAATGCAGAACAAACTCAAATTTCATTAAAGTTAAAATAGAAACTAAGTTCATACAAATGTCAGGAGCATAAATCATATTGTGTAGGAGTAGAGTTCAGCCTTCACACAAGACTAGTCTGCATGTGCCAATTCCTAAGACGCCACTCTAGCATTGTTGCCTACATAAATCTACTTTGCTCCAGCAGTTACTCGTCGGAACTCGACAAAAGCATCTCAATCCCTTGTCACATGGTCTGTTGCTCCTGAATCAACCAACCATAAAGGATGAAGTTTATTTAAAAATACAGAACTTAATACACAAATTTCACTCACTCTTAAGTTAGAATAGTATACCTGTTTGGGCACAGTGCAATCTTTTGCATAGTGTCCCTTCTGTTGATAGTTGAAACACTTCACTCTAGAAATGTTCACTTTCTTTTTACCTTTGGACCCTTTTCAGTTTTGCTTAACTTTCTGCTTTTTAGGCTCTTGAGCCCTTTCTTTGCCTTTTTCATGGAAGTTCCTCTTCTTGTTCTGGTTTGACCTTTTCTTACCAGAACTGATGTGTGCCATATGCACTTCAGCATTGACCTTGATCGATGCTAAACGGTCTTCTTCCAACTCCAAATGTCTAATGACATCTTTAAATGTCTTAATGCTATCCATGTGAGTCAATTGCATTTCATGTGCTTTCAACTCCTAAGCAAAGATCGGATGACAGCCTGAACTTGTTGCTCGTCAGTCAACTTATGACCTGCATCATCAAGCTTGCAAATCATATTCTTCATCTCTCGGAGATGTTTCTATATTGAATAATGAAGCCTCTTCTAATATGTATCAAATTTAATCGTTAAAGATCGGAGTCTAGTTAGCGACAATCCTCCAAACTTCTCTCGCAATGCGACCCATAGATCCATTGCATTTTGATATGTGCGAAATTGCATGGTGATATCATCTTCCATTGTACTTAGGAGGATGATACAAGCAATAGAGTTCTTCTTTTTCCATGCTACATAAGTTGCTTGATCTTGCTTATGTCGAGCAGAAGTGCCATCCTCAGGTTCAGTTATTACCGAACTTAAGGTTTCCAGAGCCTCTTACTCCTCAAGCACATACTGAATTTTCATACTCCAGATTTCATAGTTGTCGCCATTCAATTTCATGTTTTTGTTCAATTCAGCGACTATGGATTTGGAAGCCATTTAGATCCTCTGATAAAAAATATTACATATGTTGTACTTATTAAGAAGAATATGATAATACATGCTATTTACTATGCATCTGAAATTAGAATCTAATTAAGTTATCTGTTAGGCTTAAAATTGAAAAAGTTACTATCAGTATTTAATTATCCTCGAAGTCCTAATGTCTAACCTTACATATTAAAATTTTATGCATAGTAAATTTGATTTATTAGAAATTAAGTTCTCTAACTTAATCGAGGATATTATATGTATAAGATAATTAAGCCTTAACTTAATAATCAAGCAACTATTCTACTCATAAAATATTGCATGGCAAATAATATTAAAATAAACACATTCCTCATAAAAATTATAAGCTACTATAATATCCAAATTAAAAAAAAATACATTTATTATAAAATCCAATAAATCCAAAAGAAAACACAAATGTCTCATCTTAAAACAAAATTAGGAAATAAAATTCCTAATATAAAATTTCGCATAAAAGAAAATAGTATTATGACACTTATGTCAAAACAAATAAAATAATCAGAATCCCGATAGATTCAATACCATCCTAGTTACTGGAACTGTCATCCTAACCATACGTATTAACTAATGTGGTACTCCATGTCTGTAATCAGTAAACCATAGGCAATTCACTATACACCCACTTATGAGCACCATCTCAGATGGAGTGTTGCTCTTGTACACTGCTCGTTTTGCTACTTTATATAAAAACTTAATTATGGAATCTTTATAAATTTCTTGCAAGCACTCAACAAATAAGTTATGGCGTTCCACATGGTAGCTACACAACAAAAAAACTGCCAATTAGCGACGACACAATTTTCGTTGCTAATTTTGCGACGGATTCGCGACTATTTTATAATTCCGTCGTGAGAAGGATATTTTCTATTTTTTTGCGACGAAATAGTGACGGAATTAATAAATAGTCGCTAATTATTGGCGAGAAGTGTACGCGCCCTATTTTGCGACTGCATTAGCGATAAATTTTTCCGTCGCTAAATTTTATAATTTTTTATTCAAGAAATTAGTTCTAGAAATTTTAGCGACTTTTAGTCGCTAATTTTGGCGAAAAAATTTAGCGCCTTTTTTGCGACGGTTTAGCGACGAAAATTTCTCTGTCGCTAATTAGTATTTTGTTACAGTAATACGATTAGCGACGGAAGTATTAAGTCGCTAATCCATCGCAAATAAATTAAAAAATAAGTTTTTAAATTTCACTCCCATGGTTTATGTATAATTTCAAGTAATTTTAATATAGACCATATAAAATGAATATTTTCTTTTGTAACAGAAAATTTTAAATTATTTTATAAGTTGATAATAATTTTTTATCAATTATACCAAAATCTAATGTTATTTATTTAGAAAATTTACATTTTTAATCATAATAATAAACTAATTGTTATGATTATTATATATTTGCGTGTTCAAGATTAATAAAAATAAATATTCATAAAAATTATTATTTCATTTAAAATAATAATAAAAAAATTTGTAATTTATTTTTATTTTAAAAAATTTAAATCAAATATTAAATTATTAGGAATTAAATTGATTTGTTTATCAATTATCCCAATCTTGAAAGTGTCCAAAGACTATTGAATATGAAATTCGGTCTTAGTCAGCATGAAATATTTTGAAAGACCACGAGACATAGTTTCAATTAAAAATTTGTATTGTTCGCACAAAATTGTTAGTTAGAATTATTCATCGCTAATTGTATTAAATTTAAAAAGGTGACATAAAAATTTTGAACTCTTATCCAAATAGGAACCTGAGGCCTAATTGAATATTAGATTTAGTAATGAATAAAGGATCATGATTAAAGAGAGACCAAAATAAAGATCTCCGAACCTAATTTTCTCATTCTGTCGGAAATATTTCAAATTATTGTATATGAAACTCATCGGCGGATCATGATTAAAGAGAGACCAAAATAAAGATCTTCGCCGGTCACTAGCGCAGCTCATCAGCGGTTTCTCTCGCCGATCTCTCTCACCACCGATTGCCTCACATCGTCGTTCCACCCCCCAGTATCGGTCACTAAGTATATGAAACTCTACCCGACCCAAATAATCATAATAACTCTATCTGACTATCTAATTCAGATCGAATTATTCGATTTATTTGGATAGAGTCGGATTTTGTACATCCCTAAAGACTTATGAATTATTGAGAATTTGAATATAAATTTGATTAAATTTTGAATAATAATAATAATAATTTTTACTTTTTGTACTTTTTCTACTATTATTGAATAATAATAATAATAATAATAATAATAATAATAATAATAATAATAATAATAATAATAATAATAATAATAATAATAATAATAGAGTAGACATCTTGTAGACCTTCATTAGTGAATATAAGGGATTTGTTTAGGGTGCATATACTTGTAACGCCCTAATTCTGAGTCGATCGAAAATATTTTTAACTTATGAATTATTGAGAATTTAGATTGACTAAGAAATTATTTGTAAATTATTTTGAATTAGTGGTGTTAAATTAAAATATATTTTAATTTTCAAAACCACAATTAACATAAATTATGTAATAATAATAATAATAATAATAATAATAATAATAATAATTCTAGAGATTCTTAGAATTATCTAAATAAAAAAGGGGAAATAGGAATAATTTTTGGGGCCAAAAGATGTGGCCATATATTAAAGAAAACAAAAAAAAAGAAAAAAGAGAGAAGGAGCAGATCTTGGGGAAGGAGATCGGTAGAGGCAGAGCAAGGAAGGGATGCTGCCCACCATCGCTCTCCTCGCCGGTGTGATCTTCTTCCCCTTATTTTCTCCTTCTCACCATGATAGGGTCAGCCCTTTCTCCTTCTTCTGCCTTCTTCTTCTCCCCTTGTTCGGTTCTTTAAGATTTCAGCTCCTTTGCTATAACTCTTTCTAGTTAGTTCATGAGGTAAGCTCCATGAATCATTTATTTAATAAATTATAGGAAGAATTTGGAGAACAGGGAGAAGTTTCAGATCTAGGGATTTTGAAAAAAAATTGGGAAAAATGTTAAATCTAGATATTTAGTGCTTCAACTGTGGGGCTAACAATTGAATTCGATGTTTCTGAACCAGATCTTGAAATGGGTATATTTACACGAACGATCCACCATCTTATGTGTTTCTGGGTATATTTACATTCATTCCTACCAGCACTATAAAACTCATATGATATTAGTAGGCATGGTTAATTTTTATATGAAGAAGTTATTGAGGAAGTTACTAAGGAAATTGTTGAAATAATGGAATATGTTGGTAACATGGGTAGTTAAATTAACATGCATGATCACAAACTAAATTGGAGAAAGAAGACAGGATCGACAAACAAAATTGGAGAAACTGCAATTTTCACAACTTTGTGTTTTCTGCAAGTCTTGTATTTATTACTTCGTTTTGTTTGGATTGTTTGCTTCAGTTTTTTTGGCTGGTTTTACTTATGCAATGCCTTAGCAACTTAATAGTTCTTAAGATTTTTAGTTGCTTAGGACTGGTGATTCTTGTGGTTTTGCATTTGTGCGCTATAAATATGCTGATGAGGCTCAGAAGGCAATGGATAGACTAGATGGTATACCCTTTCCAGACTTTCCTGAAAATCTCATTGTTCGTTGCCTGCTTGTGTACATGCTAATTAATTGTACATTTCTTTCTTTTTAGGAAGAGTTATTGATGGGCGTGAATAACAATTCAATTTGCAAAATATAGGCCAAATGCTGAGAAGATGTAAGCTATGAGCTACTGCATAGTGATTTTCATCTATTTATGCTAATCGGTGTGTGAACTGTTAGTAGCATCATGTCTACTTATCTCTGTTGGCCTATTTTCTTCACCCTTGCATTTCAATTAGATAGCAGAGTTTTCGCCTCTAACTGACTTTCCCATTTTTCCTATAATTTTCTCATCTTGGCCGGACGAATCTTTGAGATTGTGAGATATTTTCTTAGGGTTATTTTATTATAAGAATTTGGTTGCCAAATTGAATTTGTTACATTTTTGAGTTTCATGTGGTGATAATTTTGAAAAATTTGGATGTATGTTCGAAAAGTTCTTTTATGTTGACAATAGTACTTGAAATGCCTTTCAATTTTCTATGAGTGCATATGTTCTTCATATGATTCTGCAGATATGTTCCTCATGCTAATTAAAGGCACTGTATTTTTTTTGTCTCAACTTTTTCATATTTATGATAGTATGTCTATATTATTTGCCTAAATTTAGCCTCCTGTCAAAAAAATATGAAATGAATGAATTCGTTTGACCCTATATAAGCATGCACGAATTGGACTGTAATGTAGTTTGAACAATGAAAGTTGAAGTTTACGTGGTTAACTAGATTCTTTGTCTAGCTGCAAGTTGGCTAAATTTGGTAGTCAAGCTTTGTCTTCCTGCTGTTTTATGTAGGTTCTTTACATGGCTAAGCAGATTGCATGCAACCATGTAATTTAAGTAGATTTATTAAAGTCCAGATATGATAACATTTAGTGTAGAAACAGATGTTATGGTACTGGCAGCTCATTTTGTACATTTGGCAAGAAACTCCAGTGTTCACTGTTTATGATTATATTGACAGCTGTGTCATCTCCCCCATCTCTCACCCCCTGCGAAAAATCTAAAGGCAGCACAGATGGATAAAGGAAGCAACAAATAAACACTGAAGGTTAGTAGTCATGTTTATTGTCTTTCTATAATATTTTAAAATCTGGATTATTCATTTGCATACTAAGACTACAATTTCTGGCTTGACTCTACACATTCAGATTGCAATGGCATTCAATAATATAGTTTGGTTTGAAAAGCAGCAATTGAGTTGAGATTCAAGGGTTTAAATAGTTCCAGGTTTGAATGTGGATTTGTTCTGGTTATTCATGCATTTAAGTTATATGCATAATCATCAGAGCTATCTTATTGTGGCAAACTACATGCTCGATGGTTTATTCATCAAATTGCCAAAGAGATTTTGCTCGAGAAATATCATTTGCTGTATTATATTTTTCATTGCATTCCTTGAAGAATTGTCTTCTTGTTAATCAAATACGTGTCACTTGAAATACGTGTCTACTACACTCATAATTGATTTTTTTTTGCTGGCTATATGTCATTTCTTGCTGGAATGGTTGAATGCATCATTTACTCGAGTTGTTCTTTTGCTTAACCTATTTATGAATGAGCAATCTATTTATAGAGTTCTTAGATTGTTTTGATAGTTAATCAATGGATAAATTTAGAAATAGATTATTAGAGTTGTTCCCACCCAATTGTTGGTTTCATTTCATATAACGAGAGCAGTCCTTGATGATTTTCTCACTCGTTCAGCAGCTTTTCTGTCTCATTATATATTTTCAGACAAATGGTGATAATTATTAAACCGACACTTATGTAATATAGTAATTAATATATAGTTCTACCAAGAGTAAACAGATTGTCAGCCCATGTAGAAAACAAAAGAGAGAGAATCTTATATGCATTTCTAATAATTCACTATATTAACATTAATTGTCAGGATGAATTATGTATATATGCTGATAACTTGAGTAATTTCTCCTTTATTTCTAGGACTCATAATTTATTCATAATCACTACTATGACAAATATTACAGCCTTGATTTTGTAATATGTTATCTCTCCAAAATGATTAGAAGTGAGCTAAAATTTGACTCATTGTAGGTGGCATGTGTGAATCAATTGAAATTGAAGGTAAATAATCAACTCAAATGCCTTTCATTTAGCTTTTAGATAGGGATTATATAGACTATTGACAATAAGTTCTACTATCTTTAGGAAAAATTTATGATATGGGTGGTCAAGGTCTTGCCAAAAACAGTGCACTAATCATCTTTCAGCTTGCAAAGGAGGCTGAGTTAGAACTTTAGAGCTCCAGGTCAATTTTCGTTATTATCCATAGTGATTAATATTTATGCAGTCCTTGGTCTTGCATTTTTTAGGCATTCGGACTATGCATGTGCAACAATTTTGACCTATTTTGCTCTGTTATGCTTATAACAATTTACCCTTTATATTTGATCATTTTGTTTATGACAAAATGAGAAGAAGAGATGGGCATTGAGGCTTTATGAAAATGGGGCCAACTTATCAAACCCAACAAAACCCAAAACCGTAAAGCCCAAAACTAGGAATTGATTAATAATTTAGAAACAATTACCAATTGGGATGGTCTTAATTAACACACTGACAAAACAAAACCACTAAATTATGCATTACCCAAATATGATTATCCTTTTATCATATTGTTGATTGCACCTTTCCACCACCACCTCTTCTATTTGGCTCAACTTATAATCAAACAATACATACTAAGGCTTCCATTCCGCTAATTAAGTTCTTAATTCGAATAAAGATCATTGCCTAAATGCTAACAGCTGATTGGCAAGGTTAAATTTCTTATCCACTAAAGGAAATCATAATTAATCAGATTTTTAATACCCACTAACTATTTTCCAAAACCTATTACCTTTACATACCGAAAAAATCTCTATCTATAAATTAAACATCATTACTTAATGGTGCTACATGGAGAATTTATATTTAACATATCTAAACTTTCTTTCAATTTTCTTGATTGAAACTATTACCTTCACTTCAATTTTGCCGCATCTAGCTAGCTCATTGGTCACAAAATTGACTTCTCCACACACACACACACACACACACACACACACACATATATATATATATATATTCAATTTTTAACATATCTCCAATACAACCAACTAATCAGTAGCATATTTTCAAGCTTTTATATAATTAGAATTAAAGTGCTGGAAGTGTCAAGTTGGACTGTGATTGCTGTAGCCTTTTGTGAAGTGTGTCACGGCTTGACAGAAGTTCCTTGTTTGATGTATGCATATGATCATCATTGATCATTTTCTTTTAGTTGCAACAAGTATATCTAATCGAAAATTAATTTGAATGGAAATGTCAGTTCTTTGTTGTGGGTTCTTGTAATGGATTATTATGTTTGTAATCGAAAATTAATTTGACTGAAAACCTGTTGTATGTATATTGTAAATTGTCAAGCACTAATGCTTTGTTACAATAATAGACATTAACATGATGCATTCCTGGATTTTTGGCTTCAGCAATGGTATTTCTATATGCATTCCTAGGTTAAGTTGTTCTGTATATGTGCGAAAAAGATGATGGGAAATGTGTAATCTGTGATTCTCATGTGCATCTTTGCACGCTGGTGCGGATCTGTGATGAGTGCAATTATGGATCTTTCCAGGGTCGATGTGTGATCTGTGGAGGAGTTGGGATCTCAGATGCTTACTATTGCAAAGAGTGCACTCAACAGGAGAAAGATCGGGATGGGTGTTATGGTGAGTATCTCTGTGGGAAGATCTGATCTAAAATTTTTGTTTTTAAATGTACATCTTGGATTGTACATGTAACACAACAATTCTTTTCTATGTTCTTCAGCAAAGACTGTTAAGAGTTTTAGTCATGTATAGACATATGATCTGCAAGTTTTGAAAGTATGTAAATGTATGTTTAATTTGATTGTTGACGCTAATTAGTACGATAATATTTACTATTTTATTATTTCATGAGAGATTGTTTGAGGATAATATTATGTAATATTTTAAATAATTTTTTATATATATGTGTATTTTGGAACATATTCTGATTTGGAATATGTATGTGTGAGATCATTGTTATGTACAGGTTGAAAATAAATAAATAAATAACGATCATTATATACAAAATTAAAATTTTAAAATACAGCAAAAGAAAAAATTCAATTATGCAATACTTGGCAAATTCGTCGCTAATATGCATAAGATATAATTTAAGAAATAATTAGCGACAAATATTTCGTTGCTAAATTTTAGGGTAAATTCATAATTAGCGACGAAAAATTTAGTCGCTAAATATTATTATTATAATTTCACGACTAATTAGGAATATAAATTAGCGACGAAAAAATAATTTGCGACGAAATATTTCGTCGCTAAATTAGCGATTGAATTTGAAATCCGTCGCTAATATATTAGCGACTGGCCTATTAGTGACTGTTCGTCGCGGCGTCGCTAATTTTAATTAGCAACGAAAAAATGGTATTTATTCCGTCGCTAATCTGCAGTTTTTTTGTAGTGCTAAAAGAGTCACACATCACATCATAAAGTAACTTATGATTTCACCCCCTGTCCAGGCCACCAGCCCAAATACAGTCTTGCATCTTTCTATGCATTTTCACTATATGATGCCCAATGGCATAAATATCATAACTCTTTGCCTGCTTGTGAAACCTCATGTTGTGGACCTTATGTACTCGTACATTGGCCAAAGTCACTCTTTGAGTAGTATGTGAAACCATGGGTGTCCTTATTATCGTCATATCTGTTACACATAACAGTATAAAAAAATTTGTTAGTACACTCATGTACAAACCAAAAATTGATTGAAACTCATTTCAATCAAATATAAGGAAAAAATCCACACAATTAAATTTTTAAACATATTTAAAAATTAAAGAAGGCAGAAAAAATACAATTTTCTTAAATTTTCACAAATACTTAAACAAAATAATTTTGTAACTCAATTTTTTTTTAAAATTCACAAAAAAATCAGAAAAATTAAGAAAATTAAATTTTAAAAAAATTGGGTAAAAAATGGTGGCCAAAGGAGCCCTCACTTGCCCATATGCGCCGGTGAAAGTGGTCCTCACGCGCCACACGCGCGACAGAGGAACCATGGGTTGGCTGCACGCCTTGCCATGTGGCATAACCCCAATGGGCTTCATGCAGCCATGTGGTGGGACTGTGTGACATGTGGTAATAGATCATTGGTCCACGTGAAAGTCAGTGGCCATACTGGACTGACAAACATGACATGTGGCATGATCGCAGACTGCCACGTGGCATCCGGTCACTGGTCCACGTGTCAACACATGGCATAACTCACCCAGCCACGTGTTTGGACCCACATGCCACGTGAAAGCCAGGTGGCATGACACGTCAAGCCATATGGCTGCCCCTTGCCATGTGTTAGCCCCATAGGTTGCCATATAACGACACGTGTCAACTTTTGGTTGGTCCATATTACACTAAAAATGGACCTCTACTGCCACGTTAGCTGACACATGATACTTTCCCATAACGTCACGTGTCGTTCCCCCATTGAGCCACATGGCTGAGTGACATCTCACTCAGTGCACGTGGCGACGCGCGTGCTGGAGACGCGCCCTTTGGCACGCGCCCAGCACACAGGTGGCATGTGCAAGCCATGCGCCGCCTTCCCAGTGGTTTCAGGCCGCTGGAATTTTTTTCTAGTGGGGGTTTTTAGGGTCTTTGAGTCCAATGATATGGTCAAAAATAAAAAAATTTCACTATAAATATTTATTACACACTTTTAATTAATTATTTAATTTTGGTGTCCAAAAAAACCAAAAAAAAATTTCAGATTAAAATTAAAAAAAATAAACACATACAAAATAAATCTGAAGAGCATATTAATTAGCATATCAACAAGTTTGAATTTTCAAAAAAATACATATCTACATATAAATCATGTCGGAATACAAAAATATGGCTTTGATACCAATGAAAGAAAATTTAGCAATAAAAATATCATGAGATGTAATCATAAATATCTCTCGTATTGCTGAATCACAATTACCGAGATCGTCTTTCTTTTACGTCACCGGTATCGTTTTGATCACCCACGCCTCGCTATGCCTCGGGATGAGAACTTGAATTCACAAACTAAAAACTCCAACGAATAGAGAGAAAATATGCGAAAGAATTTTGACAGAGTTTCCGTATGAAATTATTTTCTTGCTTATCAAAAATAGAATTTGTAGCCCTATATATAGGGCTCTCATTAAGATAATTAAATATTTCTTAATAAGAGAGAATTAAATTTGACAGTTACAATATTTAGTATAAGAAATAATATCAATAATTAATATGTCAGTTACTTAAATTAAATTAGGTAACTGTCCATATTAATATCCTCCTAATTATGACAAATTTTTAATTAACAGGTAACCAAATAAGAAACTAATTTCATATTTATGTTATTTCCTGTTCCGATATTGTCACGTATATATTTGAGCCAATTTTTCATTTCGTGAGTTATGGACGTACCTCTAACTTTTTTAACAAGAATTTCGCTAAGAGAAAAAAAAATATTTAGGATACGTTTCTTATTGTTGTACATTTTTTGTTTTTTGTTTTTTGTTTTTGAAAATCAAAATTTCCTTTTAGTTTTGTTATATATATATTTTTTAAAAACAGTTTTTTCTTTTTTAAAACCATCAAATATGTCCAGAAAACACACTCAATACCAAAATCCACATATAACTCGAGACATTAGCATTTTTAGCTGTGCATGTTATAATTTTTTGATTTTTAATTTAATAAATTTTTATTCTTTAGAATCAATCAATATTTTGCTCAAAAATATTAGTTTCAATATATATAATTTCAAAAATGAAACTAGAGTTAAAGTATGTGTATCTATTTATATTGATATATTCATTTTTATATTAGTTAATTGCTTATTATTATAATGAAATTAAAATCATTGAAACTACAAAAGGTGGTTTCGCTTGTTCAGTTTTTTTTTTTTTTGGGTCAAAACGTTGCATGCATTAAATAACAAATACAAAATTCACCATTAAATCCAAGTATGTTTAACTTTCATTTTTCCCTAAAACAAAGAAATCCAAAAATCGCAACCATCTCGAACAGCATTTCAGTTGATACCATCTAAATTCTCAAATTGTTGATATACTTAAACAACAAATATGCGTTATGATTAGTGATTTTAAAGAGTAAAAGAAGATGAAAAGGAATACACCTGAACCTGGGCAAGGAGATCAGAGCTAGGCTTGACCTGGAAACGATTATTCCAGAAATTTAAACGAGCTTCTTCAACCTCAGCTATCTCTTCATCAGAACCAACATTTGGTTCATATTCCCATGTTTGTCTTCCAAGAAAATTGTTTTTACTGTAAATGTGCGGACTCTTTCCTCTCTCTGCTATCTTAAGCCTCCACATATTCACTCTTCTTCTATGGAATCAATGAGCATGTACTATCACTTTGTTCTCTGTTCCCACAACACATACCGACACGTGGCTAATATATATATATATATATATATATATATATATATATATATATATATATATATATATATATATATATATATATATATATATATATAAGTGCTTGTTTAAATTAAGGGTTAAAGAATTTATTAAATAAATGAATGTTTATTGGTGTGAGTGATAATAAACTCAAATTCGCTTATCTGAAATTTCAGATTTAATTATAAACTCAAGCAAGAAAAGTAAGCTACTATCGCTTTTAATTATAAGTTTGATTGTGTCCAACTCTAAATAAATCAGTCCCATAAATTTAAAAAAATTGAACCGAATACCAAAAAATCATAGATGAAAAAATTCTTAAATAACATTCTATTTTCTAAATTTGACTACATAATTTATACTTCATCATTAGGGGTATTCATCGGACGGGTTCTGATCAATCCAACCCGAATAATTCGAAATTCAAAATTTTCTATATATTCCAACTCTACCCTATTCTATGAATAATTCGAGCACCTACCCGAATAACTCGCAAAATTTTGGGCCCCGCCCGAATAACCCAAATAACTCGAATTTATTTATTTTTTTAATTTTAAAATTATTTTTTCTTTTATTTTAAATTATTAAAAAGGGGGTTCATGTTTGTTCGAGTCGGGTTGATCACCCGATTAATAAAACGCTGCGTTTTTGAAGGGATTTATTTGTCTTTCGGGTTATTTGGGTTAATGAGGGTTTAACCTGATCCGAATAAATCCTAAATCCCCAACCCTATTCGACCCTAACAATCCTAATAATCCTATCCGAATTCCTTGTTCGATTGGGATTGTTCGGGTTATTCGGATATGGTCGGGTTTTGAACACCCCTATTCATCATTAATAATTTATACTACATGTTTGAAGCAATTCCTCCTGTTGATGCAGTTTTAATAAAAGTATGTATATATACAATAATACTCATAAAATTAATACTATATTTGAGTTTGCTTTGTAAATAAAGTTGGAGCATTTTTTTTGTTTTTTATGTTTTTTTATTTATGTAGAAAGATATCCAGTTGGCCTTGAGGACAAAGGTTACTGCTATTCTTAGTAAAAAAATCATTAATAAAGGTTAGCGATGGAAAAATGATAGATTTTCCTTCACTAAAATTTAAAAAAAACATCACCATATTATTTGCTTATTTGCCATGTTAGCGCATCTGTAACTCATGCGCAACTGCGATTTCTTTCCACCATAATTTTGTATTTAAAAATATTGAAATTTGAGAGTTAGAGTATTTATTTGGTCATTTTCATAGTTTAGGTATCAAAATGAACTTGGTAGACAAGTTTGAGTAGGGATTGAGCAAAAAAAATCGAAAATATGGTTAACTGTAAAATCAATTCAAAACCGAATTGATTTTTATGGTTAATCAATCCGATGGATGTGAGGGCTGTGGATCATGCTCCGATACCTCCCTATCCGAATGGAAAGCCGCATCCATCTCTTCTAACGTCATCAAATTGATCCCGTCGGGAGTGGCATCATCCTCCCTAACCATGCGCATGTCATTATCTAAATATATTCCCTCTCTAGCAGATGGTCCCATCAAAGCCTCTGGCATGCCCTTGGCCAGAAGTAATCTAGTGACCAATCCCCTAATGACTATTACGTCTCTTGGGTGGCACTGAGTTGCTCGTATATGTCCTAAGATGGCATGACTCAAGTCTATCTAAATACGTACCACCATGCCCCTTAAACCATAAATCTCTAATACCATAGTGGAACCTAGACTGCCCATCCTTCCTAAGTAGGAGCAAGAAAGGATCCTATGTAAGTAACACAGTAGCTAAGATTGCAACATAGTAGACTTTGCCATCCTCCTTACATACGGGACCCCTGGTCATGCGATAATTACCTATATCTCTGTTGTAGCAGACCTCTCAGGCCTATTCACATCCTCCCTCATAAGTAATCCCAAGATCTGGACAAATCGTCTGTATGTCATGGACACTGGATGTCCCTGGATGCGATAGGTAATGATCCTTTCCTCATCGTCTGGCCTCTAATTTCCCAAGTACCTGAATGTGGCTAAATATTGTTTGGTCATTTCTGGATAAGTTCTGTAGGCCCTGGCATTAAAATGCGTCCATCCCACTCGTGTGATTAGGTCATCAAACTCATATATCAATCCTACTTGTGTTAGTAGGTGTCTAAACATGAAACAATTAGGCAGTATGTGGACCCCTCCTAAAGTTCAGTAGCGAGCCCTCTATTCGAGTGTCATCCATATTGGGTACCGAGGGTCCATGTCCTACATAATTCAAAATTTCATAGTTTAGTCATGATATATTGTTTGAAGATGACAATAGAATATTATAACGTTGTGTGCCTAAATTTCGGTAGAATAACGGCTTAGACAAACTAGGCCCAATCCTACACAAAACTTGTTCATAAAGCCATAATAGCTAACCAACATCTGATTTCTCCTAGCTTGCCACAAGGCATCTAGCAATCATGCAAAAGTTTTCATGAAGACTAATGTATATACATCAACTAAAGCAAGCTATTCAAAAATCATCATTTGCGCATATATACATTGATATAATTGGTTTGTCACCATTATTCTTATTTACTTGAAAAAGAATAAGGGAATAGCCTATCATATAGCATGTAAATCTAGTTATTCCACATTGTTCCTATTCTTTTTATTCCTTTCTTTTTTCTTTTACCACTATGTACAAATCATGCTTATATAAATTATGCTTATTAAGATGCATATTGTTATCGACTTTCATTCCTCTCCCCTTTTTTTTTGTTCCACATTTGCTACACAATTTGTACCTTAAATTGTACATGACAAAAAGAAACAACTAACATATGCCAACTAGCATTATTCCCATTGTGTCATTATTACATATATATACCATATTTTACACGTATATATTCATCCATTTGTTTTTTTTTCAATTCTGTACTAAATGCACATACTGCCTATAACTTCCTGCCAAACGAAGCTATCGCTATACAAAGTAACTATTTGCATAATAACCAAAAGACTTAAAATTTAACAAGTAAACCAAATTGCACCAACTCAATTTTACATAATTGCTTAATCTTTTCAAAATGAAATTAAAAATCATCACTAGCAGCACATTACACATACTTATAACAATTCCTATCAACAATCTTACATGATTTCATGCCCATTTGAATCATAAAAATAAGTAAAAAGGATAGTTACATACCTTTTTAGTGAACAAGCAAATCTTAATAAAACCCACAAAATTGGACTCAAAATGTGCATAGTGAGAAAACCTAATAGTGTACCAGATTGAAATTGCAAAATATTACTTTTATGGTGAGAAAATGGTGAAAAATCGAGGGACACCTTTTGAAATCATTGAAGAAGAAGAGAAAGAAAAAAGAAAGAAGAAGAAAAGGAAAAGAAACTAACTATATTTAAGTATTGAGGAGTGTACGGGTGTGCAGGCATGATGTATGGCCGTACCTTCGAATTCAAAGCCGTATGATGGAGATGAAAGGGTGTACACTTAAAAAGGTCCAATTTTGAAAAGCTTTTGAATATAAAACGTTCCCATGCATACAAAATGCTACGTGAACAACATTTTTGTATGGGTTTTGACCCAAATTCACATAAAATGATCCTGATTTTTTTTTTCCAAATATAACACTAAAAAATCATAGTATCCAATTTATTGACTTAATCAAGTAGAAATTATTTTTATTTATTATTTATTTACAAGAAACTATTTTTATAATGGCCTTAACATTGGGTTAGCCGTTTACAGTATTTTTCGACAGTGAATAGTATTTTTCGGACCGAAAAGTATACCTGAAAGTCAAAAATATTTTATTAGACCGTCGAAAAGTATTGGTTATGATGAGTCCGAAGTTGAAATTTGAAGTGAAACCGAGGTCAAATGAGTCTCGAAAAGTCAAAAATATGAAAAAGGTAGCGAGTCAATTTTTCTGATAGGAAAGATGAATTGATTTTGTGTAAGTTTTAAAAATAGTAAATAACCTCCGAATATTGCCAAAATTTGCAGGTCTTTATGAATTTTTATTTAGAATATTTTGGTAACGAGAAAGAAAGAAAAAACAAAAGGTCACTAGATGTAAAGAAAGAAATGAAATAAAATAAAAAAAAAGAAAAAGAAAAAGAAATGAAAGTCGGCACAATTGGGGCCAAAACCTAATGGCTACAACCTTGGTAAAAGAAAAGTAAAGAAAGAAAGAAAGAAAAAAAACAACAAAAAACAAAGTGCAGTGCAGTGACGACACCAAGAAGAAAAAGAAAAGAAAAGAAAAAGAAAAAGAGGGATCGGACACCATCGGTTGCTCCTCCCGCCGGCCACCACCGCGACGGCGATGAGCGATGTGCCGTCTCCCTTTCACCGGCATCCGGTCTCGCGATGGCATTCCAATCGTTCAATTTTTCTCTTTTTCTTTTCGATCGATTTTTCTCATTTTTTCGGCGATCTATGGCTGCGACAGTGATTCTACTACCACCGGCCAACTCCCAGTAGTGAGGCAAGTCTTTCGGTATACTCCACCGCCCCTCAAACGCCGGCGATTGATAGATCGAAAATGAATTTGGCGGGTTACTCAAGTGTAGATTCCGACTAACCATGACAACATATGAGCGCGTAACCACCAGAAAAGGAATCAGGGAATCTTGATCTACAAGATGGCAATGTCGGATTGTCACCGACAAGATTTTGGCGAGCCTACGACGACGCTCCGGCGAGCAAATTAAAGCAAATTCGATTGTTAAGGTATGTGACTACGAAATCTTTTAATTTTTCCTTAATTTGTTAAATTTTCCTTTAAATTTATTAAGGAAAAATATTGAATTATTGATTAAAATTGAAATTAATGTTATGATTGTTCAATTTAATTTTAATTAAGCCTAATATAGTGTATAAATTGTGTTAAGAAAATTTATTAAGAAATTTCCTTTATGAATCCAAAATTTTCTTTTTAAAGAAATGAATTATTGTGTTGTAAATTAATGAAATTAAGTCCTAATTTGATAGAAGATGAAATAATATATATCCATAAATTGTTATGGAATTTATAGAAATTTATATGACTATTTTGGAATATTTATTGAATAATGTAATTGATAAAATAGAGAATTTTGTTGATTATGTTATATAATGATAATAAGCATAAAATAAATTGGCCATAAATTTTTAATGAAATTTATGAAAATTTAAAGAATTGATAAGTGTGTGTATATACCGTATATGATGAATTATGTTAAAATAATTCATAAAATAAGCAAAGATGACAATAATTAAAAAGCAATGTTCACATAAATTTTTATGAAATTTATGTGATGTATGGATTAATTTAGAAAATAAATATGGAATGTGCTTAATTGAAATATTGAATTATTGAAAAATAATCCAATAAACAATTAAAAGTTGTTAATTTAATGTAAATTAATTTACACTTCGTATAAGGAAAATGAGGAGATTAGATGAAAAATTTTCAGAAAATAAAAAGTACAGCGAATAAATTAACCGCATTAAATTATTACCAAATAATTCATAATTCAAATAAAAATGGTGAATTATTAAATAATTCACATCCCATATAAAAATATTTCGAATTTCGAACAATTATCAAATTCAGACCGATAAAATAAATGTAAAAATAAAGTATTGAATTATACCGTGTAATTCATAAAGTGTAAAGTGTTAAAGGAAAAAAATGAATAGTGAATTATAACAAAATAATTCACCAAGTGTATCAAAGTATGAAAAAAAATTGAATGATAAAATGTACTAATCTGAAAAGTAATTATGAAAGTTAAAAGTCTGAAAAATTTTCGGTAAAAAAATGTTTATGGTGAATTATTATAGAATAATTCACAAAAAGTGACTGAAAAAAAGGAATTATAGTAAAGTGAATGGAAGTAAAAGATCTTAATAGTCAAAGTTTTGAAAAGATTTATTGATAAATTGTATCGATTCAAAGAAAAGAATTTGCAATTGTCTGAAACTGAAAAATATTTTGAAAATGATTGATGGTTTTTGCCATTAGCAATAGTCAGGTAGTGATATTGTTATGTAAGATATAATTGGCTAGCCATAGGGACACCCTATTCAGCGGTGCAAGTCATGGCGACTTGCTTTGCTATGGGTAGGATCTCTAATCTTCATGTATCTGTCATACGTACTGTTATATGTTTCATGAGAAATGATCCTTTGGGATCATTTTTCATTCTGTTGTGGCCCTATGGGGTCCATGTCCTGCATATCCTTTTGGAGAGTCCTGTCATATTGCATTAGGGGCATATTGAAAAGCATAAATCAGAAATGTAAAAGTAATTGAATGTAAATGTTATAAATGAAAAAGAACTTGATTGAAAGAAAATGAAAACTTTGGGATAAAACCGAAATTGTTCCCAAAGGTTGTAATTAATAAGCAAGAATGAAAAGACCCATGAGAATGAATTTGTAATTTGTGTACCAATTATGTATTTAAAGTAAAAAATGACAATACCGTATTTAAGTGTAAAAATATGACTAAATAATAAAATTCTAGAACTAAAGGTTAAATGAAAAGTAAAATGATCAAAAGACAAAGATTGTTCAGTTAAAATGAAAAAGGTTCATTTATAAAAAGAAAATAAAATAAAAATTTGTATGCAGAGTGTTCCGAAATAATTACATCACTTTGCAATAAAGATTATAAGCCTTGAAATTTCTCGTGCGAATTATTGAAAAAATTAAAGTAAATTAAAAGAATAAATAGTGAAAATTATATTTGCCATTAAAGACATGAGTATCCATGTAACTCGTTAAATGAAATGATAATTGCATCAAGTGATTCAAAAGTATAGGACCAAAGATAAGTAAAGGTCGAAGTAAGAAATGTAAAAGTAAAAGTCATTTTGTAATCGAATCACAACAAAAGTAGTGTAAAGTAAATTGAAAAGTATAAGATCAAAGTAAACCGATTACCAAAAATATTGGTAAATAATGAAAATAGTGTGAAAGAAATTAAAAGTAAATTTATGATAAATAAGAATATAAGTTTGCATAATTTATGTAATTATGTTTAAATTAGGAAGTTCTAAGATTAGTAGTCACCACTGAGCATTTTCAGTGCTCAGCACGTAGTGTTTACTGCGTGCAGATTTTGAAGGAGCTTAATACACGGAGAAGCAGAATTCGAAGATGAAAAAAGTTAGTTGTACTTTTATTTTTAGTATTTGTGGCATGTATATACTTAGATAGTGAGAGTATAGAACTGAATTATATTGAAGGTAATATTTGTAAAATGATAAATATTGTTATGTTTGGAGAATGCCAGTTAATGAGTTATAAATGACTATCATTGATATGTGATTGGTTGTCTATAATGTATATTACTTTCGAATATGATTTGTTGTGTCTCTAAGAGGCTGTGTGGATTGTTTGAATTTTTCAGGAGGCTAGTAAGTTCTAGCCGTTGTGTTGCCAAAATTTCGTAAATTGAATAAAATATTAAATTGTATCAAAGTTGTTTGGTAGTGATTAAAGTTTGAAAAAAAAATTTATCGTTTACCCCTAAATTTCTCATCAAAAGATACTGTTCTGATAAGGGTGTTACAATTTTTGTATTTGACAAAATATTATCTTTAACTACAGAGGCGACACCACTTAAAGAGGAATGGGGGCAATTGCCCCCCTTAATTTTTGAATTTTTTTAATTATATTTACACACACACACACACACATATAGACAATTATGCCCCCTTAAAATTTTGTTTTTACCTCTCACTCTTTAACTTATTTTTTTAAGTTTTTTTATCAATGAAATTTTTTATTTTCCCACTTCCATTGAAATAAAAATACAAAACTCTATCTTTTTTTTTAATTTTTAAAGGAAAATCAGATAAATATAAAAAAAACTAAGAGTATAGCAAAAATTTATCTTTAATTAAAGGTTAGTAATTTAGTTTTACAATTTTTTTTTTACTTTTATATATTTTTATTTTTTACATTTTAGAGAATGCATATGAAATTTTAGACAAATACTAACCTAGTTAGGTTTTATTTTATCTGTTTGAATTTATGAAAACCTAAATTCTTTAGTTTCTTTATTATGCCACTAAGAGATATGTTGTATTAGTTTGGCTTAATTGATGCATTTGCAATTGCAAAGAATTTAAATGGATAAAAAGAGTACTAGTATAATACCAACAGATAGAACATAGAATTTTATCTTTTCTTATAAAATACTAGCAAATTAAGTAAACATGTTACAGAGTATCCGAATGACTTTACTTTAAATGGATAAAAAGGTCCTTATTGTATTATTGTATCCAAATAGCTTTTTAATAGTTTTGAAAATTTAAACTATAATATAATAAGTGCAGTAATGGTTTTTGTAGGTGATCTTACTGAACGAATGGTGCAAACAAAAAGGATATTTTATATCCTTTAACTTATAAATTCATCACTTTATCACTTATTTTACCTGTTGCGACTGTAACTGTTGAAAGAGCATTTTCTGTTATGAAATTTATGAAAAATCGATTACGTAACAAAATGGGAGATCAATGGATGACTGATTGTTCCATTACTTATATTGAAAAAGATGTATTTAATGCTATTGATAACGAAGTCATTATTTGCTGCTATTAAGGCATGAAAACTCGTAGAAGACAATTGTAATTTTTTTTAAAATATGTTAAATGAATATTTTTTATTTAATAATTTATCTATAGTATTTATGCTGTATTTTTTTAAGCATGAATTATATTTTTCCCCCCTCCCCTTAATTATAAATCCTAGCTTTGCCACTGTTTAATTACCCTATTAAACATGCTTTATGACTATCTTGCTCATCATTCTGCACTTAAATTACCATTAGCATTTTTTATACACATCCGCCTTTTTTTCTTTTTTTTTTAAAATTACATTTTGTCATTATATTTCTTGTGCCTTTGTTCTTATGCGCGTGTGTAAAGCATACTCTCTAAATTATGTGAAATATCAGATGAATATTCATTACTTTGAAATGTGAGCTGACTTTGAATTGTGAACTGTGGATTAAAACCTGTAAAATTTTATGCTGGAAGCATGCATGTCTTGGTTAAAATGATGCAGGATAAGGTGTATGGCATGTTAGGCGATTTTTACTGTTTATTTTCACCAGGTAATAACTAGGCTTGATGTATGGGCGTGCATTTTGAATGTATGATCGTACAGTCTAGCTTATAAATAGAGCCTCCAAATTTTCAGTTGACTTTTGTTTGCCACTTGAGTTTACCTCATTTCTATTCATCTCCTATATTACTACCCTCAATTGTATTACTTTGTATCATACTTTGGCCAATATGACTCATTTTTTTGAGTGCCTCGTCATATTATTAGATGACTACTCTACCTAGGACAATCCCATTTTGTCACCTTATTCCAACTTAAAATTTCTTCAAAGGGTGGAATTAGACAAACATTACTGGCGGTTTTGAATCGCTACTGGGATCCCTATTTCCATATATTTCATTTCAACAATGTGGAGATTTGCCCCCTTTATGAAGAGTTTGCTGCCATCCTGAGTGTCCCTTTCACCTCGAGTACCCTTTCATGTGTACCAAACTACATACCTAACTATCCACAGGAGGCTATCCATGCCCTAGGAATTTGTCCTTCTGATATCAGGGTCTTTGTTAAACCTTCTAAACCTATGGTGCTCAATCTACTATTCTATTATCTGTATTATTTCAATGGAAATAACATTTATGCCATGGGTGCTACTCTCTTTATGTGCTTGGCCTATTATTTATGCATTACCAGTGAGGCTGGCATCTTGGGAGACTATCAACTATTTGATGTTGTTAATGATATTCACAATGGACTCACTCCATTCCCATTGATCCTGGAGAAAACTTTACTTGGATTGGATGCCATGCATGCTGATCCCACCACCCTATTCACTTGCAACCCTTTGCTTTTTCAAGTATTTGTAGTCATTTATTTAAGGTAGTGCGCCTCTTGTAGGTTTTCACACTAGCTTTTCTTTATGGGACATGCGTCTTTTTATAGATTTTCACATGACCTTGTGCCTAATTTTTGCCTGAGATGGATGCCAAACCATTTCAGCGGCTTTTGTGTTCACTTTTTTTGTTGTTTTTTTTATGCATCTCTTTTTTTTTCTTTCTTTCTTCTTTTTTTTTGGATCTAGCTACAAGAGAAACTCAGAATATTGGTCGAGCCTCCTCCTTGCATTGTGGATGCATACTCCTTGAGGTTTTTTGAGGAACGCTTGCGATGGTATTAGATTGGATCTGTAGAAGAGGGCATTATGTGGCTGAGCTCCGTAACGGAGTGGAGGGTGAGTTTTATGTGCCCATAGATTCATGTAGAGTATGTGACCTAAGATGGGAGTTCTGGGTGTGTGCCTCTTTGCGGTCTTTATTAGCTAACTTTCTGTATGATGGCTCGTTGTACCCACCAGTTTAGTCTTAAATAAGAAATAGTGTAAGCACGTTTAAACTTTGGAGGAAGGGACCTAACTGACACCCTTATCATGGGGTACCACTACATCTAAAGGCATTTACCTGTGAGGACAAACATTCCATCGGCAAATATTTGCGACTTTGAGACTAGCGTGGAATACCACTCGTGGGTCATGGAAGCACTAGATACCAGAGCTTTCTTGTTAAGGCATCCTGGGCATAGAAGACTATAACAGGAGTTATACTAATCGAGGAGCTCCCTAGAAAGAAGGTGTTAGTTTTTGCCACTGTTTCTTTCCCCCTTTTTTTCTTGACATGTAACATATTGCAGCATCGTGTTCTAGGACAAGTGCTTTTCTTTTCTCTTGCTTCTCTTGTTGGCATGCTTGCATGGTTTAATGCTTTGTGTTGTTATTGTGTTTGCTTCATGTCAGGTTTGCTTTGCTTTTTCTTTTGCATTGCTACTATTATTGGTTATATATAAATAAATAAGATGTCTTTGTTCATGTCAATCGCAATGCGTAACTTAGATTATTAATGCATGCACATATGATCACACTATTGCAATGATGATAATCACGACATAACAATTAATGCAAAATACAACTTTTATTAAATCTCGTGTAGTTACATCTTGAATACATTTAACTCCTATTGCTAATTAGCCCTCGTGGGTTTTTTGATTGGCTATTTTCTTTTGACCCTTAATTTTTGCCTAAGGTGCCTTTTTTCGATTTTCACCTTAGCAGGGTGCCCCATTTTAGCAAGGTCACCTTTCCTATTTTTAACCCACAAGCTAGTTATTTCTCTATTTTTTTTCTTTTTTTTCCTTTTTCTATTTTTTTAGCGATGGAAACTTTTCAGCCTGTCAATGTTAATTGGCTCCTTAAATTCATTCCCTTCACTATCTGTAAGGATGGCCGCTCTTTCAGAAAGCAATTTCTTTAAAATAAAAGGACCCTCCCAATTTGGCCTGAACTTTCCTTTGTAGTCAGGTAGGCCAAGTCTCATCTATTTAAATACCAAATCCCTTTCTTTTAAATGGTGGACCTTGACCTTTTTCCCCAAACAATCAAGCTAACCTTTTCTGATACAGCTAATTGTGGTAGTAAGCCCTCCTATAATTCTCATCTAACAATTTAGCTGTGCCATTATGTATTCTTCCCACTCCATCTTTGGTATCTTGGCTTCCAATATAACTTTTAATGACTGTAATTCAATCTTTACCGGTAGCACTGCTACAAGAGAGAAAGGGGTGGCTCCCATAAAAGTTCTAACATTAGTTTTGTACCCCCAGAGTGCGAATGTAACTTCTCAGCCTAATCTTTATATGTTTGCACGGTATTAGATAGAATTTTCTCTAGATTTTTATTTGCTACTTTGACTGCTTCATTTGCCTGTGGATGAAAAGGAGATGATTTGTGGTGGTGGATTCTGTATTTTTAGAGTATGCGCCTGGTCTTTGCTTGGAACTAAACCCCATTATCTGATACTATGTGATAAGGCACCCCATACCTGCATAACAAATTTCTCTCAATGAACCGGGCCATCTCTCATGCTCCTAGCCTTTTGAAGGATTCAAGTTCTACCCACTTCGTGAAGTAGTTGATAGTGACCGCTATATATGTATGACCGTTGGAAGCTGTCAGATGAATTTCTCTAATAATGTCTATTTCCCAGGCTGAAAATGACCAAGGTGAGGAAAGGTTGCATAATTTAGAGACTGGCAGATGACTTAAATCGGTGTATTATTGGCATTGATGGCACATCTTCACATATCTAGAGTAGTCAACATCCATGGTTAACCAAAAAAATCCTTTTGTATGATTTTTCTGGCTAACCTTAATCTGCTCATATGGGCCCCATATACTCCTACATGCATTCCTTTCATGACCTTTTTTGCTTCTCTCTTGTCCAGGCACCTTAGTTGAACACTATCCATTTGTTTCTTATACAAGACCCTATCTACACTGATAAACTAACTAGATAGCTTTTGCATTATCCTTTGGTCTTTCTCCATTGCTTTGTCGAGGAACTTAGAAGTTTCTAAGTAATATGAGGTTTTTGCCTTCAAAGTAAGGCTTAGTTGAGCTTGTGACTATTATTGGTCTCATGACTAACCCTTCGAGGTTGTCCCACATAGACATCAAGGTTGCCAAGGCACTTACCAATTGGTTCTCATCTTGCGATACGTGTTGGAAGGTACAGGCCTCGAGTTGACCACTCAATCTCCTCAGTTATTCTATATAAGGTACCAACCTTTCCTCCCTAATAGACCATTTGCCCTTTGCTTGGTGAATTACTAAGGATGAATCCCCAAACACCTCTATAATTTTTGCTCCAATGCTATCAAGGCTTCCACTTCATGTAGAAAAACTTCGTACTCTGCTTCATTATTAGTCACCTTGAACCCTAGTTTCTTGGCTAAAGGAAGTTTCTCTCCATCGGGTGTAATGAGAATGACTCTTACTCTAGCTCCTCTGTTATTGGTAGCCCCATTGAAGTACATTTGCCACCCCTGAACTGTTATGACACTGACACTTTCATCTGGGAATTCATATTCAACCTGGTCTCTTTCCAACAGGGGATCAATAAGAAATTCTACAACCGTCCTTCTTTTGATTGTCTTTCTAGTTACATACTCCATATCAAATTCTTGCAAAAGCAACAACTACCTTTCTATTTTTTCCAACGAGGATGGTGTTGACTGGAGTTATTTGAACGAGTTGTGCTTAGCCACCATTTGGATTTTGTAAGAGTGAAAATAGTGCCTTAACTTTCTTGAGGCCCATATCACTGTCAAACAAATCTTTTCCATGTCTGTGTATTTGGTCTCGTATGGCAGAAACTTCTTGCTCAAGTGGTATACGGCAGACTTAGCTTTGGCATCATCCTCTTGAGACAACATGGCCTTTACTGAACCTTATTCCATTGTTGTGTATAGCATTAAAGGTTTTAACGGTCTGGGTGGCTAGAGAATCAGAGGATATAACAAGTATTGCTTGATAGTGTCAAAGGCCTTCTGACAATCGTCATTCCATTTAATTGGCTGGTCCTTTCTCATAAGCTTAAAAATTGGTTCACATATAAAAGTGAGCCTAGTAATGAACCAGCTAATGTATTGAATCCATCCTAAGACCTCAGACCTCTTTCTCCTTCCTCGGTATTGGCATTTCCTAAATGGCTTTCAGTTTATCTAGATTCACCTTTATTCCTTTTTGACTGACTGCATGCCCTAGTAGTTTGCTAAAGGTCACCCAAAAACTCACTTCTTCAGGTTGAGATGGAGGTTATACTCGTCGATCCATTGAAAAAACTTCTCTAAAGCCTCAAAATGCCCTTTCCTTGTAGCTGATTTGATCATCATATCATCAATGTACACTTCAACTTCTTTGTGGATCAAGTCACCAAGGATTTTGGTAGTCATTCATTGATAGATGGCCCTCGTATCTTTCAATCTAAATGGTATGACCTTGTACGCATAGTGTGACATATGCTTCCTTCGCCTGGAGCAACTCTCTTATGCTATTCTTCTTTTTTGAGTCACCGGCACTCAGTTTTACCCCCAAAACCAAGGGATCATCGAGTTCGAGTGAGGAAACCTCTGGCCTTTAGCTGTTCTATCCCACTTTTAGGGCCAGAACTAGGCTAAAGTTCCCCGTCCAGGCTGACGATTGCTTCGCAATAGAAAAGAAACCCAACTCAACTTGCCATAATCATAAACCTCGAAAAGTGTGACAAGGCATATCAAGGTGTCCTATCTCATTGCTAACAGCCGATGATCGGAAGGTGTCTAGTTGGGCACCATAAGGCTGAATAGTAAGGAACCTAATAGGACATTGGGAAAGAAGGATGTTCTGACCTTATGAGGCCAAAAAACCTAGAGAGGGTTCAAAATTCCACTCTTATTTTTACCCTTAACAAATGTGACATAACGACTTTCAAATTAATTGTGTTATCCCTTTTCTTTCATACAAGAATAGAGCGAATATAAGAATTAAAGACACACCCAAGTACGTAAGAAAGCAATAAATCATGGTATATAATAAAGCAATAGAACATCCATAAATCTGGCTATTCATTGTGACTTTTTAGATAAAGACTTTGGTCCTTGCATGTGAATTATTGAAGAAACATTTCATTGCGAGATCTTGAAGATAGGGACCTGGCAGTCCAAGTTTTATTTAAGAAACATCCCGTGTTATTTAATTATATACAAAAATCATTTATATTATTAAAAACTAATTTTTTTCATGTGAATTTCCTGGGCAAAAAGATGGATATTGATATGATTTTATTAATGAAATACCCCAATTATTAACTATGAATATTTTTTGTGATATTTTTCAATTGCGGTCGAAAAAGTATTTTACCATAAAGAGAAAGGATAGTGGACTTACCTGGAGTGTTTTCCTGATCATATTGGTCTAAAAGAAATATACATAAACTTAATTTAGACCAAGAGGTATGAAAAAGATAAAAATAAAAAAATAAGGATCTGACACGCATGTCGAAAAATGCATGAGAGCACGTTTAATAGCATGCAGTCAGCTCTTATATCTTAAAAAGCAAAAAAAACACATTTCAAGCCGTGCATCATTTTATGCGCGGGTACGTGTCAAACAATGCACGACCTTCTCAGCCTAATAATGGTGAATTTTCTTTCCTTTTAAAACAGAGTCCTCGCCAATAGTAGATCCAAAAGGGAGCAAAAAGGAAAAGTTAAATACAAAACAAGTTTTTAAACCAGGTTTTGTTTTGATAAAAACTATTTCAAAATGGATAAGACAAAAATTGAAGAGAATCGCCTAATAATTCCTATCACACAGCAATATACCTTTTTAAAGGGTTTCACAATCTAAATCTAACAAAAATCCGTATGTAATAGAAACTAACAGATGAAAAGAATGACTAAAGTTTTATTATAGCCATGAAAATACCAAGAAGGGCCTTTTATATTATCTTTAGTATACTTACTCGACTAGACTGTCAAATATCAGATTCGTAGACTCTTCGTAGTATTGAAATACCTAGAAAAATGACCAAGGATTTAAAAGACTAAGTGCCAAAAGCTCACTTTTTAGCTTAGAAAGTTTCTTTCTAACTGAAATCTGTAAACCAATCCAAAAGGCCAACCCTTTAGAAAGAAACGGAGGGGGCTTATAAAGGCAAAATGTACGGACGTGCCATAGGTATGCACGGTTGTACACTCCAGCGGTGCCACCCACCTACCTACTTGCCTTCTATGGAAGCCAACCACCTTTTTGAGTGTACGGCCGTGCCTTTGGTTTGTACGACAGTACAATCTAAAAGTTGGCCAACTTGCCTGAAAAGGCAAGATTCTTTGAAGTGCACGGCTATACACTCCTTTGTGCATGGCCATGCATTCCAAAAAAGGCAAAATTTTGCTATTAAGGCCAAATGATGAATATTTTTTCGATCGTACGGGAGTGCAAGCCACAAATACGCAATGTGCAGGCCTTTACATGCTCCTAACATGAGTTTTAAGTTCCCTGTTAAGGGTACATCCATCATTTGCCTACCTCGAGCCACTCAACCGCACAGGCCAGGCTTTACAATAATTAAGAGGTTTTAAGAAAATAATTTTAATTCTACACTAAGAGTCTGTCATCCTCGATTCATTGTCTTTAAACGACCAATTTTCTTCATTAGATAACCCTGACAAAAGCCTCCTCAGGACCCGATGCTTACACATAGGTTCCCCATTCAGTAATGAAAGCCATATTTACCCTATTTATTATCTTATTTAAGATTTTATTGTACCCTGCGTATCCATCAACAAAGTTGTACATCATGTATTTTGCCATATTTTCGACCAATAAATCTATGTGGGGGAGTGAAAAGTCAACTTTTGGGCAAGCTTTATTCAAATCTCTATAATCCATGCACATTCATACTTTTCTATCTTTCTTAGCAACAGGAACAACATTGGCTAACCAAGTGGGGTACTGAACCTCAACCAAGAACTTTGCTTCAATATGTTTCTTCACTTATTCTTTCACCCTTTTCACCCATTGTAGCTTAAGTCTTCGAAGCTTCTGCTTTATTGGCTTACAATCTGAATATGTTGGAATGGCATGTTTTGCAACATCTCTGTCGATCCCAAGCATATCTTCGTAGGTCCAGGCAAATACTTTCTCATATTTTTCAATATTCTCTCGAATTTTATTCTCTCTTTAGGAGTTATGTCGGATGCAATCAAGATCTCTTTAGGGTTACCTTGATTCTTGAGATTAAATGAAGTAGTGTTTGTTGAATTAATATCAAATATGAATGAGTCGTGATTATGATCATGCATGCTGCAATCAGATGAGATATCACACAAAAAAGCAAAGTTATTCATCTTATTAACTTGAGCAAGGAAGGGTACATCATTAAAAAATAATTCAAGAATATAAATTACATCAACAAAAGAATCTTCATCTAAATCAAGGATGGCTAATGCAATCGCAAATGCCTTTCCTTCTTATGATGGTGTCTCTTTTTCAAGGACTATAGCCTCACATTTAATTTTCTCTTTGCCTTTAGCCTTGGTGGCTAATGACTCTGGTGTCAATACCTCCTCGGGGTTACCCAAATCCAAATTGGCAAGCTTGACTATAACTTTTTCATCCCAGAACCCCAATACAAGCTTGATGGTTCCAGCTGACCAATCAAAGACATCATCGAAGATCTCTAACCTGGGAACAATCTTCCCTTAAACTAACATAAGTTCAGCCTCCCCATAATATTTTCATTCCTCGGATGTTGGCACAAAGCTTCATAATCTATGAGGAACTTTTCTCTGTTGTATCTTATGTTGTTTCTTAGCATCACCCTTACTATAACCCAAACCTTTCCTTTCTCTCTAACTAATGGGAGCAATAGGTATAGGGATCCCTTGATAATTATTTCCTAATTCAGAACCTAGTAAGTAATTCATTTTCTTCATATTAACGGCCTAAGAGCTTGCAGAATCCATTTTTCCCCCTCAACACTAATTCCAACCATATAAACCCATTGAAAGGTTGATTAGCTATGTTCAAAGCAGAAACTGGGTTCTCTTTTGCCACCTTAATGGTAACCATACCTCCCTCGTGTAGAATTCGAACCATTTGTTGTAGGGTGGAAGGGACCCCTTCCATTTTGTGGAACCAAGGTTGCCCTAATAACAAAGAGAAATTAGCCAATATTTGTGACACCGCATACTTTACCTCAGTCTTGATGGGTCTGGTCTTCACTATCGCCCTAAAAGTGCCAGTAGCCTTCCTTTTAATGTAACGCCCTCAACAGAACCTTAACGGAATTGTTCACTTCGATATGAACTCATACGATTTGCCTGATTTTTTTTACATCGATAACCAATCTTATGCAAATACAAGTCATTGAAAATTCGGGCAGCATAACGGCTGCCCACTTAATAACCTCCTGAAAATCAAACAATACACAGCTTCCAAGAGGCATAATAATTTATCATATTCAATAGATACATAACATTCCATAAAATGCATACCAATCATAATCATTTACTGACATAATAAAACTTACTATTAATAAAATAATAATTCAAAATACAGTCAAGTCTTACAATCCTTAACTGAGTATATACATGCCAAAAATACTTAAAAGTCTAGACAATACTTTTCTTCAAGCTTCATTCTGTTGTGTACTATGCTCCAGCTATCTTCAAAACCTGCACGTAGTAAAAACTACGTGCTGAGTACTAGATATGCTCAGTGGTGACTACCAATCCTATAATTTCAAAATTAAGCCTAAATCATATTTATGTCAATTATTATGCTGTCTTATCAAAAGTTGCTTTTAATCATTTTCACAGACTTTTCAGATCATTACCAACACTTTGGTAAACTTTTGCTTTTTTTTTTATTTAAACTTTTCACTTGATTCAAAATATTCTCTTTTTGCCGTTCAATGATAAAAATTGACATTTTTGTTTTCTTATTTTTACTTTTACTTATCTTTTACGTATGACTTGGCTTTTCAAGTAAAATTCTCTATTTAATTACTTCAGTACAATCTTGTTTTGACGAAACGATTTACATAAATAATTTCCACAATAATGGCAGATTTTCAATACAGTGCTTTATATCTTCACTAATTGCAACATTATTCTTTTCATAGCAAAAATTTCAATTTCGTTATTTATTCTTTTATTTTACTTGGACTTTTTGAACTACTTGTCAGATTTCAATTATCAAAGTTTTTAACATTTAATGCAAAGTGATGTACTTAATTAGAAATAATTTACAAATAAATCTTTAATTCCTTCCTTTTTCTATACAAAGGTTCTTTTACCTACTTATAGTAAACTTGGCACTTTTCATTTCTAATTACAGAATTATCGTCTATTTACTTATTTTTACCTTCAGTTAACTTTTGGCTTACAAAAGTTTAGATCAGATTTTGTTTGAATTTTTCATATAACATATTATTATTTTAATCCATAATTTCTAATTATGAACTGATCACTTTTCTTTTACAGAAGCATATTTTTAGGCTATTAATAATTAAATTACTATTTTACCTTGTAAAATAATCTCTTTTCACCTTTGCTTATTAATTTCAATTTTTGGAAAAAAACTTACATTTTTACCCTATAACTTTTTAATTCATTCAAGTAAGTTCTTTTATTCAAAACTTTTACATTCAGTTTACTTTTACAAATTCTGATTTATTCTTTTCAATATGCCCCTAATGCAATATGATAGGACTCTCAGAAAGGATACGCGGGACATGGACCCTACAGAGCCACAACAGAGAGAGAAATGATCCCCAAGGGACCCTTTCTCACATAGCAGAGAACAGAAACAGAGAGTGCCATGGTGATCAGAGATCCAGTCCATAGCATAGCAAGCCACCATGACTTGCACCACGGTATAAGGTATCCCTATGGCCAGCCATTTATATCCTATGCAAGACTATTACTACCTGACTATTGCTAAGGGCAAAATCAATCAATTAATTTCAGAAATCTTTTCAGAATTTCAGAGTATTTTACTTTTTTTCTTTTTCTTAAACAATATATTTTTATCAATTGCACTCTTTTTAATGCTTTTGACTATTCAGTCATTTTCTTAATCTTTTGACAGAATTTTCAAAATACTTTAAAACTTCAAACAGTTGCAGATTCCTTTTTTTTATACTTTTACACCGTTAGTGAATTATGTCTTCATAATTCATTGTGGATATTCTACACTATCCTTTTAGAGTCTTTTTCATTATTTAGTCAAATATTCTTTCAGTACCCTTTTACCTACTTTGTGAATTATATCATTATAACTCTTTTTACCTTGGCACTTACTGAATTATTTCTCAATAATTCAATATTTTATCCTTTTTCATTTAGTTTATTCTTTTTTGACTTTTAATCAATTTCTTACTTTCTCGGCATGAATTTGCGGTGGTTCGAAACTCGAATTACTTTTAATATGGATTGTGAATTATTTACAATAATTCACCATTTTATTCGAATTATGAATTATTTTGTAATAATTCAATACGATTACTTAACTTACTATACTTTTTATTTTTCTTAAATTCGTCATTTGACTTTTTCATTTTTATTTATAGGGAATATAAATTAATTTGTATTAATTCACTAAATTTTGCTTGTTTATTGAATTATTTTACAATAATTCAATATTTTCACTTAAGCATATTCACTATTTATTTTCAAAAAATATTCTCATAAATCACATAAATTCTATAAAAATTTATGTGAACAATATTCTTCAATTATTATCATTTTTACTCATTTTATGAATTATTTCAAAATAATTCATCATTTATCTATACTTGTTCTTAGCTTCAAAATTCTTAAATAAATTCCATAAATCTTCTAAAAATTTATGGACGTTATATTTCATATTTTACCTTATTTTATGTCTTAATTTCATCAAATTGCTTAGTGTATACATTCTTTTTCTTTAACAATAGATTTTGGTCCTTAAGGAAATTCTTCTTAAAGATTTATTTCAATTTAATTAAGCTTATATTTAAGCTTAATTAAGGTTCAATTGTATTATATTAAGGTAATTCCAATATACATACATTTTTCCAATTTTTCCTTAATTACATATTCAATAAATATTCTAAAAATATTCACATAATTTCTATAAATTCCACAAAAAATTGTACATGTATTATTTCACATATACTATTAAATTAAGGCTTAAATTCACTAAAATACTTAACATACAATTTTTTTTTCTTCCTTAAGAATTTCGGCCACTTCAATAAAATTTCCCATAAATTTTTTTTCATGCAAATTAAATATTCTAACCCACTTAATTAGGGTCTAATTACACTATTATACAATTAATTTCAAATTTACTTACTTATACAAATTTTTCCTTGATAAACCCTAAGGAAAATCATTAAATTAAATAGAAATTTTTAAGATTTAGTAGTCACTAACCTCAATCTTGCCATTAACTTTGCACAAACTTCATTTCCTTAGCCTTGAACCCATGAAAACCATTTTTCCTCAAAATTATCTTCCATGGCTGAAATTTTCACCTCATTTTTCACCAAGATAAACATCATTTTAGCTCAAAATAATCACAAAAACACACTCTAGGCACCTAAATCTAGCTATAGGTGCCTTGAAATCAAATGAAAAACCAAATATTCATTTACCTCATTTTGACCTCCATGACTTTAACTCTTGTTTTTCTTAGCTTTTCTCCCATCAATCTCTAGTTTCAACTTAGATCCAACAACTAGAAAGGCTGAAGATCATTTTTGATGTTTGGATCAAAAGAAAATAATGAAGAAAAATGAAGAAATTTTTGGAGAAAGGCAAGAAATGGAGCTCGGCAAAGGGAGGAGAAGAAGATGGCCAATTTCTGGAGATTTTCCACGTTAACCATTGTTCCTCTCTTCCTTATATAAGGTCATCAAGTGGGCTTGGGTTAATGGGCTTGGGTTTGGCCTAAATCAATTAACCAAAGCCCATTAATTACCCAATAGTCAAACCTAGTTAATTTCTCATACTTTATAAATTCAAATTACTTCAAAATTGATTCCATAATTTTTATCACCCCGAAAATAGGTTTCACATAAATTTTTGGCTCAATCAGAGTCCATTTTTGATCCGATTCAATTAAATTGGTCCGATCCAAAAATACTGGTCTTACAGAAAAATTTAATTTTTGCATCTAAAATAATATAACTACAATTTTTGGAAATTTTCGGAGTTTGTTTGCTATTTTTAAATATTTATACAAAGTTGAGGCAATTCCCCAATAATAAAAATTGACCCGCTATATTTTTCGTATTTTTAACTTTTAGAGGCCCATTTGACCTCGATTTCATTTCAAATTTCAAACACGGACTCACCATGACCAATATTTTTCGATGGTCCAATAAAATATTTTTCACTTTCGGGTGTACTTTTCAGCCAGAAAAATACTATTTACTGTTGGAAAATACTGTTCATGGCTAACTCGGTGTTGAGGTCATTACATTTAAAGTTGTCATAATATATTATAGTAAGTTGAGACTTAGTGAGCATAGTCTTGTCAATACCATAGGCTGCCATTGTCGTAAAAGGGCACACATTGATAGAAGAACATCATCTACCATTATGCATACAGTGTGTTTTCCATTCACCTTAACCCTAATCTATAAAGGACAGTTATTCTCGCATCTTTCCAAAGTGAGATCTGCATTAGTGAACACAATTTTTTCTTTAGAATCCCCTTTTACCATTTCTAGTAGTTCGAAAGGAGATATAGCGGTAGCAACAGTTGACTCACACAAAGGTTCTACCAACTTCTAGCGGTGGGAAGGTGATTGATTAAACAAATCCCAGATCGAAATCTGAATGGGAGTTTTCTTAAGTCGCTTTAAAACCAAATTATCCAACGTGGCTCTTCCTTCTATAGGAGCAATGGGTTTCTGCAACCTCTCAACTTTTGGCATGAGCCTCTTGCTTCTAGTGACTACTTGGACCATCTTTTCATCTGCCACTTCCTTATCATCTTCATCAGTTTCCTACAAATCCTTTGGTTCCTCTTCAACCTTAACTGAACTTATTTCGTTGTCTGTGTGCCAGATATCCACTAGTTGAATTGATTCTCCCACTTCTATTGACCCTTCTGTACTTGCATTTAAACTTCTACTACTTCCTTAAGCCTTGTGCATGATAGCCGAATACTCATTTCCATACAAATTCTTCGAAACATACCATTCTGGCAACCTATACCATACCATGAATACTGACGGTAGAATAGCATTGTAGGCTTCCTTCTTCTTAGCTTTCTTCTTTGGATTAGGAATTTGTTGAGAGTCAATCAAATATTGGATACGATCCCTCAAAGTATGAAAATAATTAGCCTCATGCCTTGTGTGTTTGTAAAAGGCATAATACCAGTCATATATGTGTCCTGGCTAGCCCTGACTCCTTACAGGTTTAGAGGGCATCGACTGTAACTTTCCTTCTTTCATCAAACAACTAAGGCACCAGGATAGTGACTGACCTAACTTTAAGTAACGATGCTGATTGACTCGTATCCTGATACCTCGACATTCCTTCCGCTGTTACCTCCACTGCCACCACCATTACCAGTATTCTTATCGAATCTCGAGCTTTCAAAACCTCTTTTGTTATTGTTATAACCTCTATTATTTAAACTTACAAAACTAGCTTTCTTTAGCAAATATTCTCCTATAACTTCAATAGCTATGTCTTTTAAAGACTTCCAATTGTTTAACTCCTTCATTTTAAGACCTTCCTTAGATAAAGACTACCATTCTGAATGAAAAAATGGATCTAATCTTGTGTTTCAGGATTTCTTTTCATTTCCATCACTCTATTCCTCCATCGAGTGAGGTACTCGTGGAAGGACTTTCTAGGCTTCTATTGTAACAACATTAAATCCTTCAAGGTAACTTCCATACATGTGCTACAGTCATACTGCCTAAAGAATTCTTCCGTCAACCTCTCCCAATCATCTTTTATCTTTTTATCCAGACTATGTACCAGTTAACAATGGGGCCTACTAGATTGACTCTAAAGATGTAATGACTATGCTAGATAATTATAGTTACTATTATTAATTACATTTCATTGATCTTGTGAGTCATTTGATAATTATGCATATAGATATCTACATACATATATACTTTATAAAGCATATAAAAGTGAGTTTGATATGCTAACATGCTGTCATTAATTACAAACTTGATAATTATATAATTTTAATATAGAATACACCATCATATAACAAAAAAGACACAAAAATTGAATCTCAAACTTCAAAATGATTCTTTGTAATCTGATGTTGGCTTATGAGATTGTTGGTTTTGTCTCTGGAAAAAAGGTCTAACCTGCAAATCTACACGGATAAATACCCGTGCTAAGCTATAAAGCTTAGTGGGGAACAAAATAACATGTCGATAACCACTCACAGTGGTTATCACCAAGCATACAACAATAATACTTAATAAATTGTATTACTTCATTAGGAAAAATAATACTAAGTACATTATTTGAAAATAAAAAAAATAACTGTATCATTTAATCATAAAAATAAAAGAATGTAAACTATGTATACATGTCATTCATTTATAAACTGTCTGTTTAACTTCCTGTGGGTGTGGATAACGGGTGTTGTGGATACCATAAGGTATCAAATCTGTAAATACTCGAAGGTATTAAATCTGTGGACCCAATTAGGTCAGATCTATTGTCTCATTTAGAGACATACTGTGGACTCATACGAGTCAGACTATAGTAGCTACAACTGTAACCCTATAGGCATGCCTATCTATCCACAACCAAGTTCTATGTGCAGGCAAATAATCATATCACATATGTCATTAATTCCCATTAGTGCATTTCAATACAAGATAAACTAACTCAAGTTTATCATCATATAGCTTTCTAATAAACAGTTACCAAGTAATAGCTACTATAAACAATTATGCATCCATATACAAGCAATCATATACATATATTAAATATCACAATGCTTTTCCTCTATATTCCTTTTAAATTCATATAGTTAAAGGAGTATATTACCCTATACTTTTATATTCAAAGTGATTTACCAGCTTAGGAAGGGCTTTGGAAGATTTTGGCACCATATGGGATCATAAAATTCCAAGTATCAAAATATAAGGAGGGTCACGATTATTACCAAAATTATGGTAATCATGATCTTAGTCATGCAATAAGGGTCACGATTACTACCAATTTTATAGTAATCGCAACGTATATTGCACCTCGGTTCTGAACTAAAAACTAACTACCTCACGGTTGCTAAGCCTTGGATGGTAACCGTGAAGTACATCTACGAGAAAGGGTCACGGTTACTATGAATTCTTTAGTAATCGTGAGCTAGGACAAGTTTTGGTTCTAGGCTGAAAACTGGGGTGGCTCACAGTTACTACCTAAATGCTAGTAACCGTGATGTCCTAATCCACCCAATGACCGATTTCCAGTTTTGGTTTCTAAGCAAATTTTGACCTATAAAAAAATTTTCAGCCAAAATGTCCCCTATAAAGTTGTAGGCCTATATTTCTAGTTTCCAAAACACCAAATATCATCTCAATATGACCTGTAAATCTTAAGATATGCAAAGAACACTACAGGCTGCTCACAAAAATGGGGTAATAGACATAACCAGATTTCAACATAAATTTTCACCATCATGCAATGGAAATCAGTTCTTGGTTTCTTTTAACAAAATAAAGATATGTGAGTCTAGTTTCTATAACAACTAGAATTTCCTCATTTGAATAACTATAAATCAAGATATGGCCAAAAGAGTACAGACTGGTCCTTTATTTCTTAAAACAGATTTTTATATCTTTCAACAAAACTTGCATCTTTTATCTCTAAATCACTTTTAAGCTTATGATCCACATATAAAACATATAATAGCTATAATAAAGGCATCTCTCATGTCAAGACCTTAAGCATACACACACACAATCATGCAAGTTCCTATATCTTTCAAAGCTCCAACTTTTCTTCACTCTTGAATCGCCTCATTTCCCTTTTGTTTGCTAGCTTCTCCTTTTAAGAAATAAGAACACTATTATAAACATCCATCACTATATTTGGTGAACAACACATAGAAAAAAGAAAAGATAAGGATACCTTACAATTAAGTTAACTAAATCTTCCTTCTTCTTGTCAAAAAACCCAAGAAATCCTAGAGAGAGAGTTTTAGAGAGAGACTTTAAGGGTTGAGAGAGGATGAAGATGAAGAAGAAGACCCTTGCTTGGCCGGCCACCTCTCCAAAAATATCTCCCTCTCCCTTTTTCTATTGGCCTAAATGTCATACACATGTAAAATTTGCTATATGGTCCTTTACTTTTCTTTATTTCTACGTATGCCCCAAAACTTAACTTTTCACTTTTCAATTAGGTCCCTCTCTATTCATTTACATTTAATTTAACATAGACCTTAATTATTAATTGGTGAAAAATTCTCCTAGGGTATAATGAGGGCCATTACACTCTCTCCCCCTTAAAGAATTTTGTCCTCGAAATTCATATCTGTATTGAAGAGCTGTGGGTACTGAACCCGCATTACTGCTTCAGGCTCCCAGGTCATTTCTTCTACACTATGGTGTTGCCATAATACTTTGACTAGGGGGATTTCTTTAATTCTTAATTGTCTAACTTCCCTGGCCAAGATCATTTTAGGCTCCATATCATATGTATAATCAGATCTGATACTGATGTCTTGCACTAGTACAATATGCGACTCATATAATCGATATTGTTAGAGCATATAAACGTGAAAAACATCATGTAGCTTTGATAATTCACTAGAAAGATCCAGTCGGTATGCTACCAGCCCAACCCGCTCCAGAATTCTATAGGGACTTATAAACCTGGGACTGAATTTTCCTTTCTTTTTGAACCGTAACACTTTTCTCCATGGGAATACCTTCAAAAACACTTCATCACCAACCTGATACTTAATGTCCTTTCTTTTCAAGTTTGCATATGATTTCTGTCTATCACTTGCGTCTTTTAATCTTTGCTTGACAAGTTGAATCTTTTCTTAGGTATCTTTTACAATATTAGGACTTGTCAATTTGCTTTCAGCTAACTCTGTCCAACAGGAGAGAGCTCTACATTTTCGACCATAGAGTGCCTTATAAGGTGGCATACCAATGCTAGTTTGATAGCCATTGTTGTATGTGAATTCCATCAAAGTCACATATTTATCCCAACTCCCGAGGAAGTCTAAAACACAGCCTCTCACCATGTCCTCTAATACTTGTATAATCCTATTTGACTGTCCGTCAGTTTGAGGGTGAAAAGCAATACTAAGAAGAAGCTTTGTACCCAAAACTTGTTGTAGACTTTTCCAAAATCTAGAAGTAAATCTCGGATCTCGATCTAAAATTATTGAAATAGGTACCACATGCAATCTAACAATTTGATCTATATACAATTTAGCGAACTTGTCCATCGAGCAGTTAGTTCAGACCGGTATAAAATGAGCTACCTTTGTCAATCTATCTACTACGACCCACATAGCATCATGTTTCTTCTGAGTAGTGGGTAAACCTGTGACAAAATCCATTGTAACATTATCCCATTTCCACTGAGAAATGGGAAGAGGATTCAACAATCTTGAAGGAAGTTGGTGTTCTGCTTTTACTTGCGGACATGTCAGGCATTTGGAAACATACTCCATTACATCTCTTTTCATTCTTGGCCACCAGTAAAACTGTTTCAAATCTCTATACATCTTGTTGCCATCGGGATGCATGGTGAATACAGTATTATGGGCTTCTTGTAATAAAGCTCTCTTTAATTCTTCAACATCTGGCACACATAAATGGTTTCGATAATAGAGACCACCATCAATTTCTATTGAATACTCTATTAGGCCTCCTTCATGCATTGATTGAACCTTTTGCTGTAGCTTTTCATCATTTGTCTGTGCATCAATTACTGCTTGTCTTAGATTAGGTCGACCTTGCGATTAAGCTAACAAAGCTCAGTCGGATGCAAACTTCCATTTACAATCTTGCAACAACAAGGTCGCCATCATCTTCTGACTTAATACATCAGCCACATCATTAGCCTTTCCTGGATGATAGTCAACTATAAAATCATAGTCTTTGAACAATTCTAACCATCTTAAATTGAGATCTCACTGGGTAAGCAGATATTTAAGGCTTTTGTGATCTGTATAAATTCTGCATTTCTCACCATAAAGATAATGTCACCATATCTTCAAAGTAAAAATTATTGCTGCCAATTCTAAATCGTGAGTCGGATAATTTTGTTTATGAGGTTTTAACCGTCTTGATGCATAAGCCATTACTTTACCCTTTTGCATCAACACACATTCCAATCCATTTTTTGATGCATCACTATGCCTAGCATATTCTTTACCCGATATTGGTTGGGTAAAAACTAGAGCTTCCGTCAACATCTTCTTTAATTGCTAAAAACTTGTTCGGCATTGATATGTCCATTCGAATCTAGTCTCTTTCCTAAGTAACTTAGTGAGTAGGAAGGCGATAACTGAAAAGCCTTTCACAAATTGTCTATAATAGCCGGCTAAATCCAAGAAACTCCTGACTTCCGACACATTTTGAGGCGGCCTACAATTAACAATAGCTTCAATCTTTCTAGGGTCCACCCTGATGCCTTCTGAAGACACCACATGCCTAAGAAAAGAAAATTCTTTAAGCCATAACTCACACTTACTCAGCTTTGCATATAATTGCTTTTCTTATAAAGTTTGCAAAATAATTCTCAGGTGCTCCACATTCTCCGCTTCATTGCGAGAATAGACCAGAATGTCATCGATAAACACCACTATAAATTGATCTAAATAGGGTCTGAACACCCTATTCATCAGATCCATGAACGCTGCTGGTGAATTAGTCAACCCAAAAGGCATTACTAAGAATTCGTAATGATCATATTGACTCCTAAAAGTAGTCTTTTGAACATCTACATCCTTGACCCGTAGTTGATAGTATCCCAACCTCAGATCAATTTTAGAAAATACCCCAATGCCTTTTAAATGATCAATCAGATCTTCAATTCGAGGTAAAGGATACTTGTTCTTCACCTTTACTTTGTTGAGCTGTCTGTAATCAATGCACATCCTTAAAGTGCCATCCTTCTTCTTAACAAATAATACTGGTGTACCCCAAGGTGACACACTAGGCTTGAAGAAGCCTTTGTCCAACAACTCTTGTAACTGAACTTTTAACTCCTTCAATTCTGATGATGCCATTCTGTAAGGTGCTCTGGATATATAGGAGTAGTTTCACCTAGAGTTTTTATAAATAACTCTACTTCTCTCTCTGGCGGTAAACTCGGAAGTTCTTCGAAAAAAATATCGGAAAACTCATTAATTACTGGAATATCTTGAAGATTAATTATCTCCCTTTTAGAGTCAAGAACCAAAGCCAAGAATGCTTCACATCCTTTCCTAAGAAATCGCTTCACTTTCATAGCAGGGATAACATTGGTTAAGGGTTTAGACTTAATACCCTGAATCAATGTCTCTCTCTCCCCATCATTTTTAACTACTATAGTTTTAGCTCTACAGTTCACTATGTCTTGGTATCTAGATAACCAATCCATACCCAGAATTACATCAAATTCATGGAAAGGTAAAACAATTAAGTCAGCTGGAAACTCTCTTCGTTGAATCATAATAGGGCAATTTTTATAGATTTTATTTACACATATACTGTGGCCCAAAGGACTGATTACATATATATCATAGCTTAGATGATCTAAAGCGGATACATTTTGACCCAAATCCCCATTACAAATATACGAATGTGTAGATCCTAGGTCTATAAGTACATACACATCAGTATCAAAGAGCTATGACCTCAGGAGCATCAACATCTTCTCAAGCTTTCATATCATAAGCTCTGATAAGAGATGTAGGAGCAAATGGTCGATCTACTATCTCAAAAACATTCCTGGATTGTGCTCTGAACTGGCCCGATCCATTGCTATAAAATGGTCTGAGCTACCACATCTGAAGCAAGCACCAATAAGCATTCTACAAGTGCCCCAATGTCACCTAAAATAATAGGTACATTCTGGAGCTTGACCTCTGCCCTGTTCTGATGCAGTGCCTTTACCAGATCCAGCTAAAGTAAAAGTTCCCCGTTGTCGACCTCTTGATGCAGGGCGATTACCAGACTCAACTGGTTGATCTCCTAGTGTCATTCTTGATATTTTCCCTGATGAAGAACCACCAACCACCCCGAGAGAAGCTTCTTCTTTTTTGTTCTATTTTTCTTTTGGCATTTTCTTCTTTATCCACCCGAATAACTGCTTGAACCAACTGATGATAATCCACCGGCTGTAAAGAGATAAGCCCTATCAAATGCTCCCGGATCTGGTCATTTAACCCATCTTCAAACTGGCGACATTTGAAAGTCCCAGTCAACATAGGTTTTGGTGCATATTTGTTCAAGCAACTGAATTCAGCTTCATATTCAGCCACTAACATACCCTTCTGCTTTAAGTTCAAAAATTGTTTCAACCTCTCATCTTTATATGCTTCAGTCACATATCTCTTTTTAAATTCTGCCATAAAGAATTCCCAAGAGAAGGAATCAGGTAGCTGAGGTTGTGTTTGAACTAGTTTCCACCAATCATAAGCTGCTCTCTGAAGCAAGGACACATCATAAGTCACCTTCTAATTAGCTGAGCACTGAACTTTTGAAAATACTCATTCCATTCTTTCAAACCACAACTCAACTTTCTTGGACTCTTCCTAAGTAGAGCCTAGAAACTCTTCTGCACTATGCTTTCTGATCTCAGAAATAGGGGCTTTTGGTGCAGTCATCCTTTGTAGAATTTGAGCCATATCATGGGAAATTTTCAACAATGCTTCCCCTGGCTCAACAGTAGCTACACCACCTGTAGTGGATGCAGAAGACTCAGGCTGAAAAGGATTCGATTGTCCAGGTAGATTGCTTTCAGCCGATTCATCTACCACTTCACAATGTCCTTCCATTCTAACTATATAAAAACAAACGCATGGACAACAACAATCAGCCAACATCAACAAAATTCTATATCTATGAACCTTTAAATTCCTATAGGCCAGAACCACCTAAACTAAGGCGCTCTGATACAAAAAATATAATGACTATGTTAGATAATTCTAATTACTATTATTAATTACATTTCATTGATCCTGTGAGTCATATGATAATTATACATATAGATATCTACATACATATATACTTTATAAAGCATATAAAAGTGAGTTTGATATGCTAACATGTTGCTGGTCATTAATTACAAACTTGATAATTATATAATTTTAATACAGAATACACCACCATATAACCAAAAAGACACAAAAATTGAATCTCATACTTCAAAATGATTCTTCCTAATCTGATGTTGGCTTCTAAGATTGTTGGTTTTGTCCCTGGACAAAAGGTCTAACATGCGAACCTACATGGATAAACATCCGTGCTAAGCTATAAAGCTTAGTAGGGAACAAAATAACATGTCGATAACCATTCACAGTGGTTATCACCAAGCATACAACAATAATACTTAATAAAATATATTACTTCATTAGGAAAAATAATACTAAGTACATTATTGGAAAATAAAAAAATATAACTATATCATTTAATCATAAAAATAAAAGAATGCAAAATATGTATACATGTCATTTATTTATAAACTGCCTGCTTAACTTCCTGTAGGTGTGGATAAAGGGTGCTGTGGATACCATAAGATATCAAATTCGTAAATATCCAAAGATATTAAATCTGTGGACCCAATCGGGTCAGAACTATGGTCTCATTTAGAGATATATTGTGGACTCATACGAGTCAGACTATAGTAGTTGCGACTGTAACCCTATAGGCATGCCTATCTATCCACAACCAAGTTCTATGTGCAGGCAAATAATCATATCAAACATTCCCATTAGTGCATTTCGATACTAGATAAACTAACTCAAGTTTATCATCATATTGCTTTATAATTAACAGTTAACAAGTAATAGCTACTATAAACAATTATGCATCCATATACAAGCAATCATATACATATATTAAATATCACAATGCTTTTCCTCAATATTCCTTTTGAATTCATATAGTTAAAAGGGTATATTACCCTATACTTTTATATTCAAAGTTATTTACCAGCTTAGGAAGGGCTTTGGAAGGTTTTGGCACCATATGGGATCATAAAATTCCAAGTATCAAATTATAAGGAGAGGTCACGGTTACTACCAAAATCATGATAACCGTAAGCCCAGTCATGCAATAAGAGTCACAGTTACTACCAATTTTATAGTAACCGTGACGTATATTGCACCTCAGTTCTGGATCAAAAACTAACTACCTCACGGTTACTAAGCCTTGGGTGGTAACCGTGAAGTACAACTATGAGAAAGGGTCACGGTTACTATAAATTCTTTAGTAACCATGAGTTAGGACAGGTTTTGGTTCTTGACTGAAAATTAGGATGGCTCACAGTTACTACCTAAAAGCTAGTAACTGTGATGCCCTAATCTGCCCAATGATTGATTTCCATTTTCGAGTTCTAAGCCAATTTTGACTTGTAAAACCACATTTCTAGCCAAAATTCCCTTCTACAAAGTTGTAGGCCTATGTTTCTAGTTTCCAAAACACTAAAAAATTATCTCAATAGGACCTGTAAATCTTAAGATATGAAAATAAAACCATAGGCTGCTCACAAAAACTGGGGTAACAGCCATAACCAGATTTCAACATAAATTTTCACCATCATGCAGTGGAAATCAGTTCTCAATTTCTTCTAACAAAATCAAGATATGTGAATCTAGTTTCTATACCAGATAAAATTTCCTCATTTGAATAACTATAACTCAAGATATGGCCAAAAGAGTACAAACTGGTCTTTTAATTCTTAAAACAAATTTTTATATCTTTCAACAAAACTTGCATCTTTTATCTCTAAATCACTTTCAAGATTAAGATCCACATATAAAACATATAATAGACATAATAAAGGAATCTCTCATGTCGAGACCTCATGCATACACATACAAAATTATGCAAGTTCCTATACCTTTCAAAGCTCCAACTTTTCTTCACTCTTGAATAGCCTCCTTTCCCTTCTTTTTGCTAGCTTCTCCTTCTAAGAAATAAGAACACTTTGATGAACATCCATCACTATATTTGGTGAGCAACACATAGCAAAAAGAAAAGACAAGGATACCTTACAATTAAGTTAACTAAATCTTCCTTCTTCTTGTCAAAAACCCCAAGAAATCCTAGAGAGAGAGTTTTAGAGATAGACTTTAGGGGTTGAGAGAGGATGAAGATGAAGAAGAAGACCTTTGCTTGGCTGGCCACCTCTCCAAAAATATCTCCTTCTCCCTCTTTCTATTGGCCCAAAAGTCATACACATGCAAAATTTGCTATTTGGTCCTTTACTTTTTTTATTTATACTTATGCCCCAAAACTTACCCTTTCACTTTTCAATTAGGTCCCTCTCTATGCATTTACATTTAATTTAGCATATACCCTAATTATTAATTGGTGAAAAATTCTCATAGGGTATAATGAGGGACATTACAAAAGAGATCCACTTTTTGTCTCTTAGTGAGGGCAGTTCTTTTCATGCGCAGGACTTATTGCACAAGTTAGTGGATTTGATGTACCATCAAACCAGGCACCTTAAATTTACTAGGCAAGGCATCTTCACCATTTAAATTAATATCCTTGGGACTGACTTTTTCCTAACTGACAACATTCTGGTCAAAGCCTCCAACTTCTTTTCCATCTTCCTCACAACAGGACTTTCCTCTTTAGGGAAAAAGGTTCTTCAGTACTTGAAGGGCCTATAATTCATCCTCCTCATCAGTTATAAAATCACATTTGAGACCACCTCGAGTGACGTCCCTTTCTACTCCTCGTAAAGTCACATTTTTTGGCATTTGCTATTGGTGGAGGTATCACGATAGGAGCTGCTGAAATCTCATCGATAAGAGTAAGTTCAACTCGAGCAGTAACTAGCACAACAGGTTGGGCAGTTGAGATTGAAGCCAAATTGGCAGTGAGATTGGCAAACATTAACATCATTTTTCTCTTAAGATCATCCATCCTTTTATCTGCATCTTGGGAACCAAAGGAACCAACTAGAGGAGTAAGCTCATCCATAACTTCCTTTTCTGATTGTTTTGAGTACCCATCCGAAAATTTTTCTGAAACACTGTCTATACCAACTCAGACCCCAATTCTAATCTCTGTCCTGATACCAATTTCTCTGTTTGCTCAGGAAACCACTTTTTAACCATTAACCAAATGATTGTTTGAACCCCCAAACTAGCTAAGAAATGATAACTCTATTATGGTTGCCAAAGTGAGGTTTGTCAGCATGATGCATAAGCAGATGCATGATCATGAGATACAGCATCGACAACCACATGCAAGAATCCTCTCCACCTTATTTCTCCCACACATGTGATCAAAGTCCTCTTTCCTAGGTGGATGTAATCCATGGGCCAATAAAGGACCCTGATGAATGCGTATGGTGCACGAAAAAAATTCAATAGCATAATGTCTCTCGAGAAAGGCACACAAAAAAGGTTTTAATCGATGTGTATTCAAGCGATCGAAGAAAATCAAAATGGGCTTACTAGGGCATGGTAGCCTTTGATAAGCAAACATTCGAACTTGTCTAGGCATGCTTAATACACAGGATCCACATCACAAGTAATGCAAGATTATTGCAGACATCCTAGTGGAGATTTTTATATCATTATATAGGCTTTTGGTCCAAGTACTAGATTACAAGGCTACCTAAGCATGGTCTCTACCACTGAGTCTGGCTCATCATAAGCATAATGACCGATCGGGTCACCATTTGATATACCAAAAGGTATTAGACTTGTGTTGGTGATTATCCTTAGCTCTACCCTCGGTTGAGTGAACAATAAGAGAGTGCTTTGGGAACACACCGGGGTTAGAAAACTAGGAAGTCTAACTTATTCTAAGGCTCTAGCATGATTTTAATGCAATTTCAAAAGGAGATAAAGTTCCTTAACCGAAATCCTTTTATGTCACATAAATCAAAAGTAGTTTCAGAGTGAAATCTTGAATTCAATCCTCAGCGGAGTCACCACTATGATGCGCGCTCTTCCTCTTTCTGGCACTGACACCTAATTTCACCCTCAGAACCAAGGGATCATTGAGCTTGAGTGAGGAAACTTTTGACCTTTAGCAGTTTGGTCTCACTTTTAGGGTCTGACCAGGTTAAGGTTCCCTACCCAGGTTGACGGTTGCTTTGCAATGGGAAAGAGACTCAACTCTACTTGCCAACTTTTAAACCTCGAAAAGTATGATATGGCACACCCAGGTGTCCATATCTCATCTCTAACGATCGAAGCCGGGAGGCATCTAGTTGGGCACCAAAAGGCTAATAGTAAGGAGTTGCTTCCCAATATGACATTGGGAATAAAGGGTGTTCCGACCCTTTGAGGCCAAAAAACCTAGAGACGGTTCGAAACTCCGCTCTTATTTTTACCTTGATAAATGTGACATAACGAATTTCAGATTAATCATGTTATCCATTCTTCTTTCATGCAAGATTAAAGCAAATATAAAAAATTAAAAACACACCCAATCACGTAAGAAAGTGATAAATCATGGTATAGAATAAAGCAGTAAAGACATTCATAAATCGGACAGTTCATTGTAACTTTTTAAGTGAGGACTTTGGTCCTTGCACATGGATTATTAAAGAAGCATTTTATTGTGAGGTTTTAAAGACAGGGACTTACCAGTCCAAGTTTTATTTAAGAAACGTCTCGTGTTATTTAATTATATACAAAATTAGTTACATTATTAAAAGCTAATTTTTACATGTGAATTTCCTAAGCACAAATGTGGAGGTTGGTCCAACTTTATTAGTGAAATACCCCAAATAATTACTATAAATGTTTTTAGTGATATTTTTCATTTGAAGTCGAAAAAATATTTTTAAAGTAAAGAGAAATGATCATGAACTTCCCTATAGCGCTTGCTCGATCATATCCACAAAAGGATTTTATTCCACATGAGCAATAATAATAACAATAACAATGATAACATAAATAATAATGATAATAAAAAAATGAAAAGAGAATATTCATGAAACTAATTTGAATTAAAAAGATCAAAAGGATAAGGATCCACTGCGTATGTCGTAGGAGCACGTTCGAACGACATACGATCGACTCTTTTACCTTAAAAAGGCAAGAAAACATATTTTTAGTCGTACATCGCTTAACGCATGGGTGCACATCAAACGACGCGTGACCGTATCAGCTTGATAATGGTGAGTTTTTTTTCTTTTTAAAATAAACTCCTTGTCGACAACAGATCAAAAAGGGAGCAAAAAGGAAGACTAAATACAAATAAGAGTTTTTAAACCCGATTTTACTTTGAGAAAATCGATCTTAAAATGGAAAAAATAGAATTTAAAGAAGATAGCCTAATAATTTCTATCATACGGCAATATACCGTTAAAAAGTGTTTCATAACCTAAATCTAGCAGAGATTAATATATAATAAAAATTATAAATGAAAATAGTAACAAAATTTATGATAATTTTGAAAATAACGAGAAAGGCTTTTAATATTACCTTCAGTGTACTTAATCGATTAGATTGTCGAATATCAGATTTGTAGACCCTTTATAGTGTTAAAACAGTTAAGAAATAGTTGAAAAATTAAGAACTAAATGCCAAAGATCTCTTTTTTGCTTAAAAACCTTTGAAAGCTTTTGGAAACTTTCAAAAATCTTTTTATGAAAGCAATCCTAACTTTTGCCTTATGAATTTCCAAATTGACCAACCACCTTTGAAAGTATCCGAGCAAAAGCTTATATAAGGGTGAGTGTATGGGTGTATATTAAGTATGTACAGGTGTACACTCAAATAGTGCTCCACTTGCCCACTTGCCTTATGGGAAAAGCCACCCACTTTTGAGTGTACGACCATACCTTCATGAGTATACACTCAAAAAGTAGGACAACTTGCCTGAAAAGGCAAGATTCTTTGCAATGCACAGGTGTACATTCTTTGAGCAAGTCCATACGATGCCAAAAATGGGAAATATCTGACATTTAGGCCAAATGATGAGATTATTTTGAGTGTAAGAGTGTATAAGCCATAAATGCACGGTGTGTAAAGCTCATAAACCTACATAACTCAATTTTGAGTCCTCAGTTAAGGGTATTTCTCATCGTTTTGACCCTCTATGTCACTTGACTACCCAAATCAAGTACAAAACATTTTAAAACACTTTTTTAGAAAATAATTTCAACATAAAAAGGATTCATTGTCCTCGATTCGCTGTCACGTGTACAATGATGTGTCCAATGACATGTTGACACATGAAAAAAATTTACACATCAGTTGTTGGGTGACGGAACCTCAATCAACTTTAATAGTATTGGATGGCAGGGGTATTTTTCTCCTATTTTCATTATATGAGGGGCACAAATCTCTCAACCGAAATATTAGGGGCAAGTTTGCACTTTGGTTAAATATGAGGGGTAAAAATGCACCTTTGGCATTTTATTTACTTCAAACTAAATATAAAACTTGTCAAGAAAAAAAAGAAAAAGAAACATTTACATGTGGTACAATCCAAACTACATTTCAAATCAACACATCCAACATGTCATTCTCAATCATAAAACCAGTTTTTTTTTTCATTGGTAGACTCTTGGTTAAAGTAATTTAAAGTGTCAATTTACAGAGTTTAAGAAAAGATTTAATGTATTTTTTTAAAAAAATTTAAGATATAATTTATGGAATTATACTATTTTACATTTTTTGTTATTTTAAATACATTTATATACGATTTATTATTACTTTTTTACATTAATTAATGAAAAAAATAATATAGTTAATTACTAATTTTTGGATAATAGAGATATTTATTAATCATTTTCTTAATCTATATAATTAGAGGCAAAAACGACACTTAAAAGAAAAGAGAATTTTTCTTTTTTTCTATTTTTTTTTAAATTTACATAAAATAATACTATAAAATTTATTTAAATTATATTTTTATTTTTATACTTTATTTTTTTATATTTTATTATAAAATTTATATAATTGCTTAAACTAAATTTATATTATGTTATTTTCTTTAATTATATAACAATATTTATATGCATTAACAGATTAACTTTTATATATGTTATTTTTTTGTCATATATAATAGCATTTAATTACATTTTCTTATATTTTATAGTTCATATTTTAGCATTTAATATTATCCAAAATTTTATTTGACTTATAATCAAGCATGTTAATTTTCAATAAATCTCAAATCTATTTTATAATATTAGCTATTAATTTGTTAAACATAAATTTTGACTAGTAAATTATGTTTATCTTATATTTTTTATTTTAAATTACTTTACATATTTGAAAGTGAATCAAATTTTACCTTTTTTTTATAATTTTATGTTATAAATTTTAATGATCAAGCTAAAAATATTTGTTAATCAAACCGAAAAAATCAAAATCAATAGACTGGTTAACCGAATGTAATGGACTGGTTAATTGTTAATAATTTTAAAAAATCAATGTTAATGTACTTATTAATTTTTTTACTCATAAATCGGTTAATCAGTGTATACTTACCCTTATAAATATCTATACTTGTTCTTTCTTAGGCATGAGCAAATTGAATAGGACTTAAGTTATCACAAATGTTACAAATCTATCTCTCTTATTGGTTGAGCTTTGGGTATAATTTGATCTTTGGTCTAGATATAAATATACATAGTAAGCCCTAATTGAGCTACCTAAAAGCAAGTGCCTGTGAAAATAAATGCATAAAATATTTGCAAATTTAACTAATATAAAGAAAATATTTACAAAAATGATTCAAAATTTATGAATTCATTTTAATACAAGTCATTCACACTTTTAAAAAATTTATTAAAAAATTTAAAAGTTTTTATACTTTAATAAAATTTATCAAAATCTTTAAAAGTCTATTGATCAAAAGTCATTTAAGAAAGTCTTATCAAAATTTTAATTGAATACATAGTTGATTACTCCCCCACGTATGAAATGACCAAGTAAGTCTTAAATCGGATCAATTTTATTTATGGTCATTAGACTTACACCTAATCGCCCAAAAGTAACTGACTTATTTTTCGTGACTTAAATGCCACCGAACTTATCACCTTTTTACAGAAAAGTCATCTTAACTGATTTTCAGCGATTACTCATACTAGAATGCTAATGTGGCACGTCACATCATATGTCTGAATACGTGTGGTATGACACATCGGCAGCTATATCACCAAAATAGGCCACATGTATCCAAAAATATGACATGGCATGTTGACATATCGTGTGATATGGTCTCTTTCGGTGATGTGGCTGCAGACGTGTCATGCTACATGTGTTCAGACATATGGCATGGCATGCCACATCAGCATTCCAATAAGGATTATTGCCGAAAATTGGTTATGATGACTTTTCTACAAAAATGTGATAAGTTCAGTGACATTTAAGTCACGAAAAATAAGTCAGTTACTTTTGGGCGATTAAGCATAAGTCCAATGACCATGGGTGAAATTGACTCGTCTTAAACCTATGTGGCAAATGAAGTGAAGAAAATGGATTTCAATCTCAATCAATTCTAAAAGGTAGTTTGTAAAATGGGATTGTCTAACTTTTTATGAAAAATATTATATTTTTATAATTAGCAAATATGAAATATTTAATAAACACTTTTTACGTTTAGAATTAAGTACATATAGAAATTTGGAGTGTGAAATTTATAAAATTAGACATTTACGGTTAATACAACATTAAAAACTAGTAGCTTTGACACCCCATAAAAATGAATTTTGACTTAATCCATTCCCAAAAGTTAGATTGTGAGCTAATAACTGTCCAAAACATTTATATAAAATATTATATTTTTATATAAATATTTTTATAATTAGTCAATGTAGGATACCTAACAAATACGATGGCAATGGTGGAAATTTACAAAAATACAAAGCGACCAAGATTTAAAAAAACAAACAAATAAATATGTATGGGTGATATAAAAGTGTGCAGCCTCTCAATAAAAGTTTATAAAATATATGCATACGTATACTTTGTTCAATTGTCCCTCAAATATTTTAGTCAAACTCTACTACGGCATATGAGATTAAATAGATTTTATCAGATAATAATGAATTGGATTTAAAAAAAATTAAATTATAAATAAATTATATTTTTATAGGTCATAAATGGATTAACCAATAAACGAATCACGTTCTATAATGATGACAAGTTGAGAATCGTGAGTCTCGTAATTCAAACGGTCATCTGTAAAAAATAAAGAACTAGTGGGGTTTTCAACTAGGGATCCTCCGATGGTTAAGTTAGCAATTTTGGTAATAAAAGTTTTAATGATGGAAAAAATAGAGCCTTTTCTTACCTAATTGCCCCCTTTTTACACGTTGTTAGTCCCTTCTATGTGAGTAGTGGGATGAAATTCCACTTCTTTCACTTACTCTTCCCATTTTTCCTATTTTAGGGGAGACGTAAGGAAGAAAAACTGCTTCTACTTGATATTATGAGATCTTATTTAGTGCTAACTCATAAAATGAGGTCAAGCTCTTTGGGGTTCAGTTTGTTTGAGCTCTTAGTCAGGAGAGGTCTGAATGGTCTATATCGGCTTACCTAGCTTGTATATGGAGTGGGTCGGGTTACTAGCTAGGCCATGTTATCATAAGTCCCCTTTAAGGTTGGGATATTTATGTCTGCCTCTCATCGCCTATCCCATGAGATCGATTGGGATGGTGCCTTGGTTCTTGTTGAGACATTTAAGGCAAGCAATAATTACTCCCTCCTTTATCATGTAACGGCTACCATTTATTGCTGGGAGTGCTTCATTTTCTACGCTTTTCCATAATGAAAAGACCATCATTATTGATCGTTTGCCACGTGTACGGCAAATAAGGGACCCTGATTTTTTATATAAGCCTTCCTTCTCCTTCAGTTGTCATTTTTCACATTTGATTTTTCTTTGTGTTTGCTTATTCTCTTTCTCTGTTCTAGGGCAATCTTCTGAAAAGATTTTAGTGCGTCGAAATTCCTTGCTTCTTTTTTCGCTATTCACTATTCTCCTAATTTTTCTCGACATTCTTCGCCTTATCAGGTTTGTTACCATTCTTTTTCTTCTTTTTCTTTTTCTTTTCTATTTTGTTTTACAATGAGTGTTTTTGAAGATTCTAGTGAAAGAGGGGGGGTAGGCGAGGGAATCTCGATTAATAGTGCTCCAAGTTCTAGTGAGGGCTCAACTTCTACCGACAGGATCCCACTTTTTGAGTTTAGGCAGTCTATTGCCATTTCTCAGCCAAGGAAACCACCTTGTCTTCTGACAAGGGTAGGCATCACCTATTCCACAGTGAAAGAAGATGAACTTTCCTTTTTGCTCAACAAAGTGGTGGTTTCTGAAAAATGTTTTGTTAGTAAACCTAACTCCCCCCAATGGGCGAACACTGAGTTTACCAATAAGCAAAAGCTAGCGATCTATAAGGCATAATTAGAGGCTGGGGTTCACCTTCATTTAACTTCATTCGAGGTAGAGGTGTTTAACTATTATGATATGACCATTGGGCAACTCCATCCCAATGCCTAACGCATACTTTTTGCCTCACAGATCTAGGCAGTAGAGCACGACATTAACCTAACTCTTAAACTCTTTCGAGCTATACATATGGTCAGTCTTCGAGTTGGGACAAAAGACCACAATTATATACAAGCTCGAGCAGGCTATGATGCATTCTATGAAAACCCAAACTCTTTTAAGAAGTGGAAAGACCGTTTTTTTCTTGTGGAGAGTTTGCATCAGGACTTTCCCGTCCACACTTAAAGTTGGTTTGTCAATTGCAACGACAACAATTTATGGTTGTCAGATGAAGAGAAGCTGATTTTAGTTCAGTGGAGGGAACTTGCTTGAGACAAGTGAAATCTTAGAAATTTGCTTGATATATACGATTTTGAGCTCGCTCCTCGAAAGAAAAAAAGGTAGCCTTTTATTTATTTGCTAAGTGTTACCGATACTGTCTTTAATTTTCTTTTTCCTTGTAGCTATGAACAAAGGAAACAAACTGACTGCGGTAGATGTATTGAGGGCTAAGAGGCAGAAAATTGCTGACTTAACTACTAGAATGCCTCCTGCTACACCCGATATGATGTCCAGTTCTGCTATCGAAGTTGCTCGAACTTCTACCATTATGGAGGTAATAAACGACCAACCATCGGGAGAAGCCATAAGTTTTTAGGCTCAGGACCCAGGATGTAGCTCCCCGCCTTTTAGTAAGCCAGGAGTTGTGGCTAAAGTAGGAGTGTCCAGTGAAAAAGATGTCCAAATTTTGATTGTTGAGGTCTTTAAGTTCTAAGAAAAGTAGAGGAGCACTTACTCTAAAAAGAGTGAGGATTTTACCACATTTTCACATATGGTGTCCTATGTGCCGAGCGAGGTGGCTCCTCTCCTTAACTTAAATGTCGAGCAGTTGTCTTACATCATAAAAAGGCACCAAGTGGAGGTACGTTGTTGTGCATCATGAGTTCACCCAATGATTGCCTTATTCTCTTAACTTTCTCCCATTTCCTTAATGTTCTTTAAAAGGTTCAATGATTATGGGCGTTGTAATCGCCAAAATGAATGCTTTAATTTTTAAGTGGAGGCGGGCAAATTCTACCTTCGGTGATCTCTGTTTCAAACTGAATGAGTTTGTCTTCAAGGCTATAGCAACTAAGAAAAAGGCCAAGGAAATGGTGAAAAAATTTGTCGAGCTAGAAACATCCTCTACCCGAGAGAAAAAGAATGTTTAATTTTCTTTTTTCGAGCTAAAAAAGGTAGAGCTAGAGATAAAGTGCTTAGGATAAGAGGAGAAAGAAGTTCAGTTGATTACCAATAAATGTTTAGCTTTTAGCAATAAGCTTTCTTCTGCTATGAAGGAAAAATATCCCAAGCCTGATTTGTCCTAGCTAGATGATGTGTATCCGGATGAAGACTAGCTCGTTGTATAATATTTTCATTAATGATAATTAGCTATTGTTGTTTGCTCCTTTGTTTTTGTTTTCTTTTGAACTTTTTTGGGATTTTCTAGTTTTTATCTAGATTGAATGTTTGTCAAATGCTTGGACTGATGTTTGTTTTAAGCAAAGATATTTGGCAAGCTCTATTACTGTTAATGTTGATTAGTTTGTATTTTAGTTATAGGCATGTGTTCGGTTGGCAAAACTGCCTTAGTGATAAAAATGAGAGGCAACTTGATTGGTGATACAGCCAATAAAAGTTTGAGTTATAATAAGTTGTTATGGCAATTATGCCAAACATAATTAAAGTAAAATGTAAGACTTAAAAGCAAGCTGAAGTGAGCTCAATAAAATGAATAACACTCATTGAATATGTTATCCATTATAAACATGTGCCTGGTAGGTGGTGTACATCGATGAGCTTAAGAATACGACAAATGATTTTGGCATTAATGCCAAAAAATAACATAATTAAAACTAAAGTGGCGATAATGCTGAGCTAGTTTAAATAAACAAAACTAGAAAAAATGAGGTTAATGATGCTGAGCAACCGGTAGTATAACTTGAGGCTTGAAACATTCTATGAGTGTGGCAGGACTTTGCCAGAGAGATCTTCGAGTTTATATGTGCCACTTTTAGTAACCTCGTGAATCATGTATAACCCTTCCCAATTTGGGTTTAGCTTGCCCACTCTAACAGTTGTCTGAGCGGCCACCACCTTCTTCAAAAATAACTGCCTACTTAAAAGGACTTTGGCTTCACCCTCCGATCGTGGTATGACACTATATGCTGTTCGTATGCTGCTGATTGGATCTGGGCGAGCTCTCTTTGTTCTTTTAACCGATCTAAGTGGTAGAGTAGGTTAGCTTCATTTTTATCATTTTATTGGGAAGTTCACATGCTCGGGATTCCTATCTCGCAGAGAATGACTGCCTCTACTCCATAAGTTAGAGAGAACGGTGTGACTCCTGTAGCTGCTTGGGGCACATTTCGGTATGCCCATAACAAATGGTTGAGCTCATCAACCTAGAGTCCCTTGGCTTCATCTAAATGCTTCTTCAGTCCAGATAAGATAGTCTTATTGGTAACCTCGATCATTTCATTGGATTAAAGATGATAAACCAAAGTAAAACATAACTAAATGTTCATATTTGAGCAAAATGCCTTGACGGCTTGAAAATCAATCTGCTTTTCATTGTCTAAAATGATGGAGTGTGGTATCCCAAATATTGTGATCACATTCTTCTGTAGGAATTTAATGATATTTGCTGGGGTGATAGTGGCAAGGGGTTCTGCTTTTGTCCACTTAGTGAAGTGGTTGAAAGCTACCACCAGGAATTTACTTTGACCATTTGCTTGAGGAAAAGGTCCTAGTATGTCAATCCTTCATTGGGAAAAAGGCCACAAGCTGTAGATCAATTTTTGCTGCGCCGAGCTTAGATGTTTGATGTTGGCAAATCTTTGGCACTGTCACACTTTCAAACTAATACCTTGACATCTGCCTCCATTGTAGGCCAATAGTATCCCTATAGAAGTGCCTTCCGAGCGATAACTTATGCTCCTTTATAAGCTTTATAGATCCTTTCATGAATTTCCCTCAGGATATAGTCCCCTTCTTCAGTACTTAAGCATAAAGTCCAGGGATTTGAGAAAGATTGCCTGTATAGCTTCTCATTTAGCATGGCATATAAGCTCAATCTCAGCACCATCTTTCGAGCTTGCACCTAATCCTCTGGCAAAGTCCCTGAGGTCAAGTATTGGTAAATAGGGAGGCGTAATCCATCCATTGGCTCTTATACATGAATCTAGTAAGTCTCATAAGTTGGCTGTAAAATTGTTATACAGACGATGTCTATAGTCTACACCATACTGTTAAGAAAGTTTGTTTTACCAAGGCATCTGCTTCTTGGTTCTCGATCTGAGGTATATGCATGATTGACCAAGTGCTCTTGTGTCCTTCAAGTCTAGCCAGGAGGATGGATGTCAACTCTTTATAACGAATCATAGAGCCCTCCATTGCCTTAAACCTTCCCTTCAACTGGCTAACAACTAACGGTGAGTCAGAAAATATCTCTAGTGTATTAGGTTTTACCTCGATCACCAATTGTAACCCAAAATATAGAGCTTCATACTCTGGAATGTTGTTGGAAGATAAGAAGGCTATATGTGCCATCGCTTTAATATGGATCTTCCCCGGGCTTACTAATATGACTCCAACTCTAGCCCCTTCCGAGCACACAGCCCCATCAACATGCAATTTTCATGAGTTTTTTTGTTGGCTTGAGAGTTGGTGTATGGAATTTTGCTACAAAATCTGCTAGGATCTATTCCTTCATTGCGAGACACAGTTCATACCTCAAGTCAAACTCCCCTAGATGGGCTGCCCACACTTTAACCTCCCCGAGGCCTTTGGTTTTTATAATACCTTTTGTAGGCTCGAATTAGTACGCACCATAATAGTATGAGCCTGGAAATATAGGCACAATTTCATAATGGCAGTGACCAGTGCAAAGGCCAACTACTTTAAAATAGGATACTTTAGATTGGCGCCTCAAAGAACCTTACTTGTATAATAAACCAAAAACTGTTGGTTGCCCTCTTTCCAAACTAAAACTGAGCCCTCCACTCCCTCAGAGATAGCTAGGTAGATGTACAAGATTTCATTGACCTGTGGTCTGTTGATTAGTACTGGGGTTTTGAGGAATTATTTCAGAGCTTCAAAGGCTTGCTGACACTCTTTTGTCCACTTGAAGCTTTTCAAGTTCTTGATTGCCTAGTAAAAGGGCAAACCTTGTTTGGCCGAATAGGAGATGAACCTTCCCAAAGCTGGGATTCTGCCATTAAGCTTCTGTACATCCTAAACTATCTTAGGGGGCTCCATGTCTATATGCACTTCCTCGAGACTAGTTCGACCACTTGTAATACCTCTCCTGGCTTAGCTTTCCGATCTCTTTTATTCGAGGTATCCATCATGTCGAGTGACTGGGCCTTATTGGCCTCCTTCAACATGGTTATGTATACTTCCCAAGCTGCTCTCTGATTTCCCCTCAACACCACTACCCCTTCCTCTATCGGGATCTTAAGTATCAAGTTCTACATGGATATATAAGTATCAACTGCAGCCAACAGAGGCTAGCTAAAAATCACATTATATGATAGAAGAATGTTGACTACCATGAAATCTGCTCGGCATATGTGGACCGCCGCATCATCTCCCAAGTTGATAAGCAGGTTCGCTAAGCCTTCCACTTTGACTGGTTATCCAAAGAGGCCGATGAGGGGAATGTTGACTTCCTTTAAAAGATTCTCTAATACCCCCATTGCATTGTATGCCTACAGTGTAATCAAGTTGATCGCACTTCCCATATCTATCAATATCTATTGGATTATAAACTTTTGGATGACTGCTTCAACTACTAGTTCATTCGAATGTGGTTTCCAAACATGGGATCCATCAGCCTTTAAGAACTAAATCACATATAGGGAGGTATGTGTACTGAGTTTGACGGCAAGCACTTCTATTGCCTTTCTCTTTTTGGAGTCGTCGTACTGCTCTCCTCCTGTTATCACATGGATAACTCCTGCAGGGAGCTAGCTCAGCTTTTGTTTGGTGGAGGCATGGGCGACCTGTGTTTCCTCACCATATCCTCTTATTTTACAAATTGCAACAAAGTACCCTTTCACACCAAGTGCTCAATTTCCCTATTAAGTTACTTGCATTCCTCTATTATATAGCCTTTTTCCCTATGGAAGGCACAATAGAGACTTTGGCCTCTATTAGGATCTTCCCTCATTGGTCTTAGCCAACTAACTTACCCATTCTGCTTCATCCAAGCTAGGAGTTGTTCTTTGGATGTGTTAAGGGGCATGAATCTCTCTTCCTTCTTATCTTCGGAGTGAGGAGTGATGACCGTGTAGGTTCTGCTAGATGAACTACTGCCCCTGTACATTTTGGATTCAATCCGACTACCTTTTCCTTTGTCCTATGCTGATCTTTCCATGTCTTCCCTTTCATTCTTAATGTTTGTGTCCTTGTATGCATTATAACATAGGCACCGAGCCTTATCCATTTAAATATACTTGTGAGCTCGGTAAAATTATTAGGAGGCTTCTTACTCAAAGAGTCACTAAAGTTTTGGCATCTTGTGTTTCTGATCAGTGTTTTAATTGCCACCTCTAGGTTAAGATTTTGTATATCCATTGCTACCACATTGAACCTTTCTACATAAGCTCGTAAGGGTTCTCTTTCTCCTACTAAACCTGATTCAGATCGACTGACACCTTGATCGATCTTATTGCTGCTATAAACTTTGTGATGAACATATCGCTTAATTGCTAGAAATTTTTAATGGAGTGTTCGGGGAGTTTACAAAACCAGATATAGGTTGAGTCCGCCAATGTTTGTGGGAAGATCTTGCATAATGCAATATCATCCACCATTAACACTAGCATGGTATGTTGAAATTGGTCGATGTGGCCTTGGGTGTTGACATTGCCATTATATTTTGGTAGGTTTAGGAGATGGATTTTAGGAAAAGGAGCATCCAGTATTTCTCTTGAAAGTGGGGAACAGAAACTACCTTGGTTTTGCAAAGTATTTCAATTTTGGTATCTTAACATATGATCTTTAGGAGACTTTCAGTTTGGTTGTTAGGGTGACGGTGGACCCAAGTGCCGAGGGAATTATCGAGGAAAATGGGCCTCTAGTTGGTGGTTGTAAGGGTAGGGCAAGTTAGTAAGGCTGCGTAAGTTGGGAGGACAGATGCGTCTGGGGGACTATAGCTAATAGCGTGGCTAGTAGATTATGTGCTGCTTACAAGGTAAGGCTAAAGGTGTTTGGGATGGTTGCAGCGAGGGATGCTGAGCTCAAGGCATTGGGTGGTGGGAGAAATTGCTGTGTTTTAAGGTGAAAAGGTAGGTTTTCTTGGTTTTCTAACTCATAGAATGAGGTCGAGCTTGATAACTCCAATTCAATGTTTAGTTTTAGATTAAGTCTAGTCTTGTTTTCAGTGTTTTTCTAGTTTCTTTTGCCTTATTTTGCTTGCATTTAATAAATTAACCTCATTCTCAGTTAAGTCTAGCTTTTGTAGGTTTTAGAGAGATTTTAATGGAATTTTGTGCTGAATTGTGAATTTTATAGGCACCTCATAGTTACTAGGTTTTTCCTGGTAACCATGACCTATGTTATCTATCAAAACGTACCATTTTGGAGTACGTCATGGTCAACAGAGCAATTATGCATAGAAGGGTGTTCACCGTGACCTTTGAAGCTCTTCAGTTTAGAATCTAAAGGAGGAGTACCTCACGGTTACTAAGTTTTTAGTAGTAACCGTGAGGTAGTCATGTTTCCAGTCCATAATGCAAGAGAGAGCTATCTCATGGTTACCAGGTTTTTGGTGGTAACCATGACCCCTTATCAAGAAGCAGTTTAGACCTACATCACGGTTATTAGGAAATTCCAAGTAATCGTGACTCAAGCTAGTTAAAAGAAGGATTTTTAAGTAGGTCACAGTCAATAAAGAATCTCTAGTAACCGTGACCCATGTTAGCCTATAAATAGTAGATTTTTTTGAAGAGTCAAAAGAGCTGAGTTTTCTTCCGTTTTAGGGTTTTATTTCTTCCTTATTTCATTCCTTTGTTCGTTTTACATAGATAGATACATAGATTTACTTGTAAATAGATAGATTTATAGCAAAATACATAGATTAAACACAAATAGACAGCTTAGATACTTAAATTTGCACAATTTTTAGTTTATTTCCTTTCAAGTATTGGAGAAGAAGATTGAAGGACTTGGGATTCAGCTGGGTATTCTTCCACCATGAGTTTAAGGGTTTATTCTATCCTTTTCTCTTTTTATTTTGTAATGGATAGTGAGTAGTTCCTTAGTTGTTTGGGGGATCTCTAAATCCCCTACCTACAATGTGAATATTGAACATATTTTCAGTTATATATAAGAATGAATGGTTGATTTCACTGTTGCTTATTCACATGTCATTAGTTTTTAGCTTCTCAAGTGATTTTTCTAGCTTTGATGAATGGTTTTTTTCTTCTATCTTGGTTGGATGCTGATGCTTGTGTGGGTTAAATACTATGAATGAATTTTGCTCAGTTTTTCTATCAAAAATGTTGTCTATTTTAGATTGCTCTAGAATGAGACTCTAGATGTATAGTATTTTATGTTTTAGGGTTAGAGTATGGAGTGAAATAGATAAGTTTGGGTTATTTGGCTCAGGAATGGAAAAGCAAACCGAACTTAAGATGAAAACCTGTGCTTAGGCTAGTTGTGAGGCTTGCTTCGGAATGGAATGTTTTGCAATTAGAATAGCTTGCTCTGGAATGGGACGTTTAGGTTAAGAGGGTTATCCTGGATTCGTTCATATATTACATTAATCTAAATTAATTCACATTGGGTATGGGGTGGATGAGTGAACTTGAGCAACATTTCCCTTATATAGATTTTTACGCTTGTTAATTTTTCATAATTTAGCTCTTACTTGAATTACTACTAGTTTAATTTTAATTTCTTTCCATTACATATATTAGTATTTAAAGTCTCCATTTAAATAGCTATAACATAATCACCAAAACTTTTGGAAATTCTTTAGCATAGGGCCGATAGTTTTAACTTTCACACACAATCCCTTGAGTACGATATTCGAGAGTCTTAAAAATACTTCTCTTTACTACTTGTCAATCTCGTATACTTGTTAGGGTCGCAACAAGTTTTTGATGTCATTGCTAGGGATTGGCGTTATTTATGAGTTGTGATTGTTGTTTGTATGTGTTTTTATTTCTTATTTTACTTTCTTGATTCTTTTCAGGTGATAGTGGTGTATGAACGGAGTGAGACAAGAGCAATTAGCACACTTTGATCTTGAAATCGAGAGGACCTTACATCAAAGATTGAGAGCCAATAGAGACAACGATATGGAAAACGATCCTCCTCTTGATGAGTTTCCTCCCGAGAATGAACAAGTGCCGAGGGCACATGAAGAAATACCAAGGGTACAAAGAGAAGAGGTGCCTAGGCAAAGGACTATAAGGGACTATGTTGTGCCAAGGTGGAATGAAGATCATCGAACAATTGTATTACCAAGAGGGATACAATTTGAGCTCAAACCAGCCACCATCACTATGGTATAAAGGAATTAGTTCTCCAATTCGAAAGTAGAAGATCCTGCTCAACATATTGACATATTTCTGGAGGTTAGTGATAGTTCAAATTTCTAGTGTTCCTACAGATGCAATGAGATTGAAGTTGTTTCATTCCACTTTGCTTGAAAAAGCAAGGAAGTGACTACAGATGCTACCAAGTCAGTAAATATGGTCATGGGATCAGTTGTAAGAGAAGTTTTTGATGAGATTTTTCCCTTCAACCAAGATTGTAAGTATTCGTACCAGTATAATGAGCTTTCATCAAATGAATAAAAAGCCTTTTCATAAGGCTTGGAAAATGTTTAGGAGATTATTGAGAAGCTTTCCGCACCATGAGATAGCTGTCTACCAAATGATGACCATATTTTACACTGGAGTTACACCTCAAACAAGGCCATTGTTGGATGCAGTATCTGCAGTGTTTTTCTTAAAAAAGTTGCCTGAGGAAGCTTTTCGTATGTTGGATGAGATGGTGGCTAATGACTCTCAATGGATTGCCCTTAGATCAGTTCGAAGGAGGTAAGGGGTACACAATGTAAATGAAATGGCATTGTTAAAGGCACAATTAGAATTAGTAAAGAAAGAGTTAAGCGGTTTGAAAGTGCAAAATGTATCTGCAGTTGCTCAAGGTAGTGGACCAATAGAAAATGGGCAAGATGTTCAAGAAGGTGGAGTTGTAGGATATTTAAATGCACTAGAAGATTATAGAAGGAACGATCCCTATAGTAATACATACAATCCGGGATGGAGCAATCACCCGAATTTCTCTTAGAGGGATGGAAATTAGCATACTTCATCTTCTCAACCATAAGCAAGAGCCCCATTCAATCAAAATGTCCACCACAATCAAAGCCAATCATATCAACCTTAAGCCCACACTCATTACCAAGCTCCTTATCCACCAAACCATCATCAAGGATAAGGCTCTAACCAACCCCAACCTCAACCTTATCACCCACCGGGATTCTAACCAAGGCCACTCGTTCAAGAGAAGAAGCCTAATTTAGAAGACATGTTTGCTAGTTTCATAAATAGCCAACAATAATTCATGACAGGCCAAGAAACAAGCAGGAAATCTCAAGAGCAATAGAACCGAAATCAAGACGCTTCCATGAGGAACTTGGAGATATAGATTGGGCAGTTGGCAAATTCTTTATCTACAAGGCCAGCTGAAACTTTTCCTTCAAATATAAATTGTAACACCCATATCAGAACAGTATTTTCGATGCGAAACTTAGCGGTAAATGGTAAAAGTTTTTTTTTCAAACTTCAATCATTGCCAAACAACTTTGATACAATTTAATATTTTATTCAATTTACGAAATTTCGGCAGCACAATGGCTAGAACTTACTAGCCTCCTGAAAAAAATTCAAACAATCCACACAACCTCTCAGAGGCACAACAAATCATATATCAATGATAGTCATTTACAACTCATTAACTGAAATTATTAGAACAGTAACAATATTTATCATTTAACAAACATTACCTTAAATACCGTTCAGTTTTATACTCTCACTGTCTAAGTATATACATGCCACAAATACTAAAAATAAAAGTACAACTAACTTTCTTCATCTTCGCATTCTGCTTCTCCATGTATCAAGCTCTATCAATACTTCAAAACCTGCACGCAGTAAACACTATGTGCTGAGTACTAGAAATGCTCAATGGTGACTACTAATCCTAGAACTTCCCAATTTCAACATAATTACATAAATTATGCAAACTTCTATTTTTTTTTAATCAGAAATTTACTTTCAATTTCTTTTACACTATTTTCATTGTTTACCAACATTTTTGGTAATCTTTTTACTTTGATCTTAAACTTTTCAATTTACTTTACACTACTTTCCTTGTGATTCGATTACACATTGACTTTTACTTTTACTTATCTTTTATCCTATACTTATGCATCACTAGATGTAGTTGTCGTTTTATTTAACGACTTACATGGATATTCATGTCTTTAATGGCAAGTTTTCTGTTCCTAGTTTCATTAGGTAATTCAAATATAATTTTCACTATCTATTCTTTTAATTCACTTTAATCTTTTTCATAATTCGCACGATAAATTTCAAGGCTTATAATATTTATTGCAAGGTGATGTAAGTATTTTGGATCACTCTGCATACAAATCTTTATTTTCTTTTATTTTTAAATAAATATTTTTCATTTTAACTAAACAATCGTTTTGTCTTTTGACCATTTTACTTTACATTTAATCTTTACTTCCAAAATTTATTATTTAGTCATAATTTTACACTTAAATACAGTATTGTCATGTTTGACTTTAAATACATAATCAGCACTATTTTTCGAATCCTTTATTTTCTTAAAATAATCATTGGTACACAAATTACAAATTCAATCTCATGGGTCTTTTCATAAATATTTTATTTTTATAACCATTTTCTTGTCATTATTGCTTATTAATTACAAGCCTTTGGGAACAATTTCAATGTTATCCCAAAGTTTTCATTTTCTTTCAATCAAGTTCTTTTTCATTTATAATATTTACATTCAATTACTTTCACACTTTCAATTTATTCCTTTCAATATGTCCCTAATGCAATATGACAGGATCTCAAAAAGGATATGCGAGACATGGACCCAAAGGTCCCACTAAACAGATAGAGAATTGATCTCGGAAGATCAAGTCTCACATATCAGAAAACAGATGCACTTTCACTTTCACTTTACACTGAAGCTATGGAGATTAAAGATCCTACCCATAGCAAAGCAAGTCGCCATGACTTGCACCGCGGTATAAGGTGTCCCTAAGGCTAGCCAATTATATCCTGAATAAGAATATCACTACCTGACTATTGCTAAGGGCAAAAACAGTTAAGAACTTTCTGAAGGATTTTCAAACTTTAATAATTTTAATTTCTTTTATTTTGCTTAAAACAGTGCATTTTGTCAATCGCACTCTTTTTAGTGCTATCGACTATACAATAACTTTTTCTTTTCGTTTCCTTTTTCTTTCCAATTACTTTTGCATGAATTATTTGACAATAATTCACTATAAATAATTTAATTAATTATTTTTTTGATATATATATATATATATATATATATATATATATATATATATATATATATATATATATATATATATATATATATATATATATATATATTCCATATTTTGTGAATTATATCAGGATAATTCACTCTTTCCTTTCTTGGCACTTATCGGATTATTTATTTACAATTCAAAAATATATTTTTACAGTCATTTTATTCACTTTTTGAATCTTAGTCAATCTCTTACTTTTTTGGTCTAAATTTGCGATTATTTAAAAATTGTAATACGTTATACGGATTGTGAATTATTTATAATAATTTACCATTTTATTCGAATTATTAATTATTTTGTAATCAGATTGATCCTTTGATACTGTTCACTTATACGGTTACTATTCACTATATGGCTACTATTCACTTATACGATTACTATTCATAAATCGTTTACTATGGTTAATTTATTCACTATACTTTTTATTTTCTGTAAATTTATCATTTAATCTCTTTTTTTTATACAAAATGTACATTAAATTATCAACTTTTAATTGTTTATTGGATTATTTCTCAATAATTTAATATTTCAATTACGTATATTTTATATTTATTTTCTAAATTAATCCATACATCACATAAATTTCGTAAAAATTTATGTGAACATTGCTTTTCAATTATTGTCGTATTTTCTTATTTCATGAATTATTTTAACATAATTCATCATATACCATACACTTAACAATTCTCTAAATTTTCATAAATTTCATTAAAAATTCATGGCAATTTATTTTATGCTTATTATCATTATATAACATAATCAACAAAAATTCTCTACTTTATCAATTACATTATTCAATACATATTCCAAAATAATCATATAAATTTCTATAAATTTCATAACAATTTATGAATATATATTATTTCATCTTCTATCAAATTAGGACTTAATTTCATTAATTTACAATACAATAATTCATTTCTTTAACAAGAAAATTTTTGATTCACAAAGAAAATTTCTTAATAAATTTTCTTAACTCAATTTATACACTATAATATTTAATTAACCAATAATAACATTAATTTCAATTTTAAATCAATAATTCAATATTTTTTCTTAATAAATTTAAAGGAAAATTCAACAAATTAAGGGAAAATTAAAAGATTTCGTAGTTACATACCTTAACGGTCGAATTCGTTTCGATTTGCTTAATAATTTGCTCACTGGATCGGTCGCCGGAGCATCGTCAAAGCGTCGTCGGAATCTCGCCGGTGACAATCCGACACTGCCACCTTGTAGATCGGGATCCCCTCTTTCATTTTTCGGTGGTCACGCGCCCAAATTCTTTCTTGGTTGGCCGAAATCTTGACTTGAATCACCCACCAAACCCATTACTGATCTACCGATCGCCAGCATTTGAGGAGCGATGGAATACACCGAAAGACTTGTCTCGTCGTTGGGAGTTGATCGGTGATGGCGGTGTCCTCATCCGATGTCTTGATTCGCCGGAACGAACAAAAAATCCTTTTAAATTAAAAATAGAAAAACTCGACGATCGGACCACCACAACGGAGGCCGGATGCCGGTGAGAGCGAGAGGGCACGCCGCTCGTCGTTGTCGCGATGGTGGCCGACGTGAAAGGCGGCTGGTGGTTGCGGGTCTCACCTTCCTTTTCTTTTTCTTTTATTTTTCTTTCTTCTTCCTTGGTTCGCCGCTGCACCTTCTTTTTTTTTCTTTCTTTCTTTTCTTTTCTTTACATTTGGTCCATGGTTTTTGTCTTTGTTTATTTCTTTATTTTGCCTTTGTTTTGTAAGATTGTGGCCACTAGGCCACAATCTTTTGCGGACACTCTTTTTTTTATTTATATATATTTATTTATCCATAATTTTACTATTTTAGTCTCTAAAACTTTTGTTATTACTTTCAAAGCTCCGATTCATTTTAAAATCGATTCCATAATTTTATCACATCAAAAATAGATAAAATACAAATTTTTGATTCAATCGGAGTTCATTATCAGTCCGATTTTAATTTATCAGTCCAATCCAAAAATATCGGTGTTATAGAAAAATTTACTTTTTGTAGCCAAAATAATCTATATATTATTTTAGGCTTAACTGAAATTTTTGGTAATTTTCGGAGTTCGTTTACTATTTTTAAATATTTATACAATATTAAGTCAATTTCCCAATAATAAAAATTGACTTGTTACCTTTTTCGTATTTTTAACTTTTGAAAGCCCATTTGACCTCTATTTCACTTCAAATTTCAAATATGAACTCACCATAACTAATACTTTTCAATGGTCCAACAAAATATTTTTCACTTTCGAGTGCACTTTTCTGCCCGAAAAATACTATTCACTATTGAAAAATACTGTTCACGGCTAACCCGATGTTGAGGCCGTTACATAAATCGTAATCCCAATAAGGAGGCCAAGGCCATTACATTGAGGAGTGGCAAGGAGGTAGTACAAGAAGAAGAAAAAGATAAATCACTAACTTCATCATCTCATATGGAGGAGCTAACACGAAACGTAAGTGATTATAATCCTAAAGTAGAGATAGATGTAGATGCTCCAAAGATTAACAAAGGAAAGCGTATAGTGAACCCAACCATAGAGGATTTTGACATAAATAGGTTGCCATTTCCTACTATAGCTAGGAAAGAAAAGAAGAATGAGCAATTAGCTAAGTTTTTAAAAATGTTTAAGAAATTACATATCAATTTACCTTTTGCTGAAGTTTTAGCTCACATGTCCAACTATGCTAAATTTATGAAAGAACTTTGTTCTAATAAAAAGAAGTTAGAAGGGTATAGAACTATGCAACTAATAGAAAATTGCAATGCAATTATCTTGAACAAGATTTCAAAAAAAAAACTGAAAGATCCAGGTAGCTTCACTTTACCCTATGAAATTGGTGAAACTTTTGTTGGGAATGCCTTGTGTGATTTAAGGGCCAGCATTAACTTGATGTCATATTCAATGTGCAGGAAACTTAATTTATATGATCTCAAGGAGACGAAAATGAGGCTTCACCTTGCGGATAAATCAAAAAGAAATCCAAAAGGAGTGATTGAGGATCTTTTGTGAAGGTTGGAAAATTCATTTTTCCCGTGGATTTCGTAGTCATAGAAATGAAGGAAGATAGGAAGGTGCCACTCATTATAGGGAGACCATTCCTAAATACGGCGAAAGCATTGATAGATGTTCATGGTCAAAAGGTCACCCTTCGATTCAATAATGAAGAATTTGTGGTGGATATAAACAAAACTCATAAGCATCCATCAAGTGATTTGGAGGAATCGATCTATTTCATGGACACGGTGGATGAATGTATAGAAGAGACTTAAGAAAAAGTGTTGCTAGATGATCCATTGAATTTGAGCTTGATGCATTCTTTGGGAAATGAAGAGTTGGATGGAGTAAAAGGAGAATTGATAGCAGTTGTGGAGAAGGAATGTGAAATGGAGGAATCAAAGTAAGAGGGGATCACTCTAAAAAAGAGAGATTCCAAATATGAACTTAAACCTCTTCCTCCTCATTTAAAGCACTTTTTTTTTAGAATATGAAGCAAAGCCAGTAATTATCTTTTATTTATTGTCAGGTTTTGAAGAGGAGATGTTGCTTGAGGTGCTGAAAAAGCACAAAGAAGTGATATGATGGGAGATGAAGGACTTGAAAGGCATCAACCTAAGTTACTGCACTTACCGAATTCTAATTTATGGAGGAAGAATGCAAACTGGTATCTCAACCCCAAAGAAGGCTCAATCTGGCTATGCAGGAAATTGTAAAGAAAGAGGTACTCAAATTGCTCGATTAAGGTATAATCTATCCAATCTCTTATAGTAAGTGGGTTAGCCTCATATAACGTGTCCCTAAAAAAGGGGGAATGATAGTGGTTAAGAATGAACTTGATGAACTCATCCCGACTCGTATAGATACAGGTTGGAGAGTATGCATAGATTATAATAGACTGAACCATGCCACTAGGAAAGATCATTTCCTATTGCCATTTATTGACCAGATATTTGAAAGGCTAGCAAGAAATAAGTTTTATTGTTTCTTAGACGGGTATTCGAGAAATTTACAAATCCCCATAGCTCTTGAAGATCAAGAGAAAACGACCTTTACCTATCCTTGTGGCATATTTGCCTAAAGGAGAATGCCCTTTGGACTGTGTAATGTGCCGGCTATGTTTTAGCAGTGCATGATGGAAATTTTTCATGACTTTATAGAAAAATTTATGGAGGTATTTGTGGACAATTTCACCATTTACGGGCTAGATTTTGAGAGCTATTTAAAGTGTCTCGATGTGGTGCTAGGTAGGTGTGAAGAAACCAACTTAGTACTAAATTGGGAGAAGTGCCACTTTATGATGAAAGAGGGCATTGTGTTAGGGCACAAAATTTTTGAGAAGGGGATTAAGGTAGATAAGGCCAAGGTAGAAGTTATAGAGAAACTCCCATCACCAACTAATGTCAAAGGAGTTAGGAGTTTTCTAGGGCATGTAGGTTTCTACCGTAGGTTCATAAAAGATTTTTCAAAAATTGCAAAGCCATTATCTAATTTGCTCATGAAAGATGCTCTTTTTAAGTTCACTGATAAATGTTTGTTGGCTTTTTAATTGTTGAAGCAAAAGCTTATTTCAGCTTCGGTGATCATATCTTCAGATTGGAATTCACCATTTGAGCTAATGTGTAATGCAAGTGATTTTGCAGTGGGAGAAGTACTCGAAAAAAGGCGAGAGAAGATGTTTTATGCAATTTATTATGCGACCCACACATTGATAGGAGCCCAAGTCAACTATACCACAATCGAGAAGGAATTTCTTGCTATTGTATTTGAGTTTGAGAAGTTCAGATCGTATTTACTGGGTACAAAAATTGTGGTGTGGTATAATAATGTGACATTAAGACATCTCTTTGCCAAGAAAGAGTCCAAGACAAGATTGATAAGATTGGTGCTCCTTTTGCAAGAATTCGACTTGGAGATCAAAGACAAGAAAGGAGCAGAAAACCATGTAGCGGATCATCTGTCTAGATTGGAGCATGATCATGTTGAAAAATGGGAGATTCTATACTTATTTCCAGATGAGCGTATTTGTGCTTTGTTTGTTTATGCAGTTTCAGAGCCTTGGTTTGCTAATATTGTTAATTTTCTCATAGGAGGTTTTATGCTGGGAGACTTTACATGGCAACAAAAGAAGAAGCTTAAAGCCAATGTAAAGCACTACATATGGGATGATCCATATCTTTTTCGCCTTTATGCTGACCAAGTGCTGAGAAGGTGCATCCTGAATGAAGAACAAGGAGAGATTATCAAAGCATATCATAGCGGAGAAGCCGGTGGACATTATAGACCTAATAGAAAGGTATCGAAAATTCTTTCTTATGGATTTTATTAGCCCACTTTATTCAATAATGTAAAGTTGCTTATTCAATCTTGTGATCGATGTTAAAGGAGAATATATCTAGAAGAGATGAAATGCCATTGACCAATGTTGTAACGGTCTCAACACCGGGTTATCCGTAAACAGTACTTTCCGACAGTGAATAGTATTTTTTAGGCCCAAAAGGACGTCCAAAAGTCAAAAATATTTTATTGAACTATCGATCATGGGTAAGTCCGGGGTTGAAATTTGAAGTGAAATTGAGGTCAAATAGATCTTAAAAAGTCAAAAGTACGAAAAATGAGTCAATTTCCTCGGTAGGGAATGAGACTTAATTTTGCATAAATTATTAAACAAATTAAATGACTTCCAAAAATTGCTAGATTTTGCTGATATTCATGAATTTTTTATGTAGAATATTTTGGTGATGAAAATAAAAATTTCGATGATACCAGCAGTTGTTAAATCAGACCAACAAGTTTGAATCAAATCGATAATGGACTTTGATTGAGCCAACAATTTGCGTACTAGCTATTTTTCATGTGATAAAAATGATGTAATCATTTTTGGAGTAATTTGAAGTGAGAAAGAGAGAGAAATTGGATTAGGCCTTAAAATGGATATAAATGGGCCTTTAATTAAAATGGGTTAAGCCCATTCAATTAGCCCAACTTTGGGCCCATTGGGAGGAGTATAAAAGCCAGGAAAAATCTGAGAAACTCCCAGATTTTTCCAGTCCATTTCCTCTTCACCTTGTGGCCGAGATACTCTTCCTCTCTTTCTCTCACTATTTTCTTCAACTTCACTTGAAATTCACATGTTAATCCAACATAAGAAATAGAATTTCATCCCTCTAGTTCATGTATATGGCCTCTAACCTTTGATTAAAGCAAAGGAATCAAGGAAAAATCAAGGGTGGAAAGTGAATATGTCAAGATAAAGTTTGAGAATTTAATTGTTTTTTAAATTAATTTTTAGGTATTTTTCTAATAGTTTTAGGTTCCTAAAGACCATTTTTTAGGTTAATTTGAACAAAATATGTTGATATCTTGGTGTTTTGTTGAAGGGAATCTCGGTCCATAAATGAAAAAGTTAAAGATAGATGAAATTATATGGTTCAAGGCAAAGGAAAGGAAACTTTAAGAAGGTTAAACATGAAAAAATTGTAAGTGGCTACAAAATTCTTTAATTTCCTATTATTATGAATTAATTTTTTTTATGTAATTAGGATAAAAATTTTTAAAGTTCTTAAATGATGAAATTAGTTAGGGGTAAATGAAATTGAACTATAAAAGAAATTAAATAAAAGTTTAAATGAAGAAAGAAATTTTAGGAGGGTTTAATGTTGGTGGCTGAAATGCTCACTAAAGAAAGATAGTAGAATTTTGCATGAAAATAATATATATTAGCCTAAATTAATTATAGAAATAATAATAAGTGTCTATGAATTTTTAAAGAATTTTTAAAATTAATTTGAGAATTTTAAAGCTTAGTAAATGTGTATATATATAACAAAAATAATGAATTATTGTAAAATGATTCATAAAATAAATGAAGAATGGCAGTAAATGTGAAATAATGTATCCATAAATTTTTATGAAATTTATAAAAATTATTTGAATATTTTTAGAATATTTGTTAAATCATGTAGTTAACAAAAATAATAAAATTTTGTTAATTATGTCATAAAAAGATAATAACAGTGGAATAAAGTCTATAAATTTTTGTGAAATTTATATGAAATATGAGAATATTTTCGAAATAATTATTGAGCTATGAAAGTATAAGAATAATGAATTATTGGTAAATAATTCATAAAATGAATGAAAATGATGAAAATTATAAAATAATGTGTATAGAAATTTTTGTAAAATTTATATTATTTATTAGGATATTATTGAAATAAAATATTGAATATGTTTAATTAAAAAAATATTGAATTATTGAAAAATAATTCAATAAATAAGTATATGATGATAAATTAATGTGAAGATAATTACTTTCGTATAAAAAGAAATTAAAAAAACCAATTATTGCATTTGCGGAAGATAAAATAATGAATTTTATCAATATAATTCGTAATTGTTCAAAAAGTTATAAAATAAATGTTTGACTAATTTATCAAAATAAAATTAGTCAATAAAAAGTATTAAAAGAGTGAATTATTATAAAATAACTCACCAACTGAATAAAAGTTGGCATACCCGAATGATTAAAATTTCGGAAAGAAAAAAAAAAGAAAAAATCGTTAAAAGTCAATTATTGAATTATTAGAAAAATAATTCACAAAGGATTACACAAAAAGAATAAAAGAAATTGTGAATTATAATGTTATATTTCATAAAGTGTATAAAAGACTGAAAAGTTTTAAGTATCCGAGTGAATTATTGAAGAATAATTCACAAAGGTGATTAAAAAGATAAAGTGAAAAAAAAGTATAAGAAAGAAAAAAGCTACTGAATAGTCAAAAATACTAAAAAGAGTGCAATTGACAAAAATGTATTGTATTAAGAAATTAAGGAAAGAAACTAAAGATTTTTAAATGTTTAAAAATTATTTCGAATATAATTGATGGTTTTGCCCTTAGCAATAGTCAGGTAATGATATTTTTATTTAGGGATATAATTGACTAGCCATAGGAACACCCTGTACCGCGGTACAAGTCATGACGACATGCGTTGCTATAGGTAGAATCTCTGATATCCATAACTCCAGTTTTAAAGTGAAAGTGAAAGTGATAGTGATATGCTTTTCGAGAAATGATCCCTTGGGGGTCATTTATCTCTCAATGGGACCTTTGGGTCCATGTCCCGCATATCATTTTTAGAGTCCTGTCATATTGCACTAGGGGCGCATTGTAATGAATAAATCAGTATTGTTAAAATAAATTGAATATAAAAGTTATAAATGAAAAATGCTTTGATTGAACGAAAATGAAGAATTTGGATAAAACTGAAATTTTTCTCAAAAATTATGATTAATAAGTAAAAAAAAGTGAAAAAGAAATGTTTTATAAGAATAAAATGATAAATGAAGATTAAATTAAGCTTTTGTAAAGAAAAAAAGGGTTTAAAATGAATTTTTACATGAAAAAGACAAATAAAAATTAATTGGTATTTCATGTACCAATTATTATTTTGAAAATGAAAAGTTTGAAAAATAGTACTAATTTTGTATTTAAAAAAATGACAATATTGTACTTAAGTGTAAAATTATGTCTAAGTAATGAATTTTTGAAAGAAAAGTTAAATGAAAAGTAAAACGATGAAAAAACACCTAATTGTTCAATTAGGAAAAAGAAAAAGATACCAAGTTCTAAATAAGTACTTGAGTAGGTTCAAATGCAAAAGGAATGAAATAAAGATTTGTATGCAAAGTGTTCCAAAATAACTGTGTCACTTTGCATAAAAAGATTAAAAGCCTTGAAAATAGTAATGTGTTAATTAGTTAAAAGTTAAAGTAAAATAAAAGAATAGATAACAAAAATTGTAATTATACCACATAATAGATAACGGGTATAATCAATTGAGACATGGAATAGTAAATAGAAATAGTACCATTAAAGACACGAGTATCAATATAAATCATTAAATGAAATGATACTTATATTGATGTGACTAAAAGTATGAGACCAAAGCTAAGTAAAAGTAAAAGTTAAATAAATAAGAAACGTAGAAGCAAAAGCAAATCTGAAATCGATTTTCCCAGGTTAGTAACAAAAAGCAAAATTGAAAGATTGAAAATTAAAGCAAAAAGATTTCCAAAATATGGGTAAATAATAAAATTAATGTTAAACAGAAATAAAAACAATGTTTGATGAAATAAGGATAAGAGTGACATAATCTATGTAATTATGCTTTAATTGGAAAATTCTAGGATTAGTGGTCACCACTGAGCATTTCTAGTGCTCAGCACGTAGTGTTTACTGCGTGCAGGTTCTGAAATGTTGGGGGAGCTTGGTACACAGTGGAGCAAGAACCGAAGAGAAGAAATAGTCCTTATTTGAGTTGTATTATGGCATGTATATAAGTAGTAAATTAAGGTAAAGATTGTGATATGTACATTGACTATTATTGTTATGTTTGTATAAGTATGATTATCAACTAGGGAATAATAGAATGATAGATATTGTTATCTGCTATGATTGTTGTGCCTCTATGAGGCTATGTGTTTGTTTGATTTTCAGAAGGCTAGTAAGCGACTAGTAGTTGTACAAAAAAAAATTTAAAAAAATTACCATTTACCGTTTTACTCTGTATCGAAAGGAATTGTTCAGTTAAAGGTGTTACAAATGTGCTTAAGGTAGAGTTATTTGATTTATGGGGGATATATTTTATAGGTCCTTTCCCGGTCTCTTATGGGTTTGACTATATCTTGGTGGCAATGGACTATATGAGTAAGTGGGTAGAAGCTATAGCCACTAAGACATGTGATGCAAAAGTTATCCTAGAGTTTTTAATGAAGAACATATTCACCTATTATGGAGCCCCGAGAGCTATGATTAGTGATGGTGGGACATACTTCGTTAACTACCAATTCAAAGCCTTATTGAAAAAATTTAGAGTGAGGCACAAAATCACTATACCCTATCATGCCCAAGCCAATGGTCAAGTTGAGGTATCTAACCAGGAGTTAAAGGCCATTTTGGAGAAAACAGTCAATGCGTCTAGAAAGGATTGGTACCTTAAACTAGATGAAGCCTTGTGGGCATATAGGATAGCATTTAAGACACCTATAGGGATGTCACCTTTTAGGTTAGTGTTTGGCAACTCTTGTCACCTATCGGTGGAGTTAAAACATAAGGCGTATTAGGCTATAAAGCTTTTGAATTTTGATCTTGAGAATGCAAGAAAATATAGGCCTTTGCAGCTAAATGAGTTAGAAGAACTCAGGTTTTAGGCATATGAACATGCCAAGAAGTACAAAGATAACACAAAGAATGGCATGATCGCAGAGTAACCAAGAAGGAATTTGTGCCCGAAATGAAGGTGTTTTTTTATGACAGGAGATTGAGGTTATTCCTGAGAAAATTGAAATCAAGATGGAAAGGGCCCTATGTAGTTGTGGGAGTAGATAAAATTGGGGTGGTAACACTTAAACACCCGAGAGATGAGAAAGAGTTCAAGGTGAATGGACATCGCGTGAAGGCTTATTTCGAGTCAACATTTGATGGCGTTTTGGTGATTGTCACTCTCAAAGATCCTTAAAGGTACTTAAAAGTCTAGCTGTGGACTTGGTAAATGCAAAACTACCTCCTAACCTTTACTCTGAATAATGTTTGAATTGTGCTTTGTTTTAGTAGTTTTAGTGTTTAGGAGTGTGGTTCAAGGGATTGTGAGTTTTACTCAAAAATTTGGTGTTTTTACTTGTTTAAATAGGGTAAGAAGCTTAGTTTAATGGCTAGGAGAGAATGAGATAAAAATAAAATTTTTGGTGAATTTTAGGGGATCACAGTTACTAGGCTTTTTCTGGTAACCGTGATGTAGGTTAGTTTTGGTTTTGGATCTCGAAATATATGTACTCATGGTTACTAAATTTTTTTTTGGTAACCGTGAGATCATTTAATTTTTAGTCCAAAAGTGTAGGCCACTTTATCTCACGGTTACCATGATTTTCCTAGTAACCATGACTTATACCTCTTTTTAGTCCAGTAGCTAAAGTTGGGGTATCTCACAGTTACCAGAATTTTGATAGTAATCATGACATAGTAAATAAATATATATATATATATATATATATATATATATATATATATATATATATATATATATATATATATATATTTTAAACCCTAACTTACTAAAATAAGGTAGTTTTGGGGGTTAAAACCCTAACTTTATTTTTTCCTTTCACTCTTTTCTTTCATTTTCTTTTTCTCTCTCTCTCTCTCTTTTTCTCTCTTTCTCTTTTCGCCGCTACTCTCTCCACCGTTCTCTCCGCCGCTGCAGGTATGTTTCTTCTTCTTCTTCTTCATTTCTTTCTCATTTTCTTTTATTTTCTTGAATTTCCTTATTTACTTGTTCATTTTTTTATGGGTTATGTTGATTGTTCATTCATCATCATCTTCATCTTTATCTTCTTCTTCTTCTTCTTCTTCTTCTTCTTCTTTCTTTATTCTTCTCTTTTAACTTCTATTTTCTGTCTTTCTTTTTCTTTTTATTTTATTTTATTTTATTTTCTTTTCTTTGTTTATTTTAATGTAGTGTTTGATTTCGAGCCTTATACAAGTAAGTACCACCATCTCTTTCCTTATTTTTTCTTTCGATTTTCTCTTTCAATTTGTGATTATCTTTTATTTTTCTGTTGAATTTTAGAGTTTGTATGTGTCATTTTAAAGTTGTTTTTCTTTAATTTGTTTGGGTTTCTGCTAGTTAATCTAGGGTTTGTTTAATTTTTTTATTTTTCTCTCTCTCGTGTTCTTCTTCCTCACACCACTATTTATTTTAATTTTTTTGTTCATCTTTAGTTTCACGCTACTACTAGGTATAGTCTCTCACTCTCTTTCATCTTCTTTAATTGTTCATTTATTTTCATTGTGTTAGGTTGTTCTAATATGATGAATGATGAATTTTGTTTAATCACTAGGACTTTGTTATATTCCCTTAAGTTTGATTTAGTTAGTATATCTTTTATCCCTTTTCTTTTTTTGCACACTCTTCACCAAATGCACTATTTTCCTTAAATTTTTACTTGGCTAATAGATGTTGTGGAGCAGTTGTGACTCTAAGATTTTTTTTAAAAAAAAATTGGTTTAATGGTGCAATTGTTTGGCATGGTGATGAGTAAACCATTTGCCATTGTTCATTAAATTGATATTGAGATTAATGCATTCTTTGTTGAGCATTGCTTTGGTTTATTGTTGCTATAACTGGCATATCTTGGACTTTGTGAATTTTTGCTATATTTCCTTGTTGTTGCTTATCTCACTTCATTGCTAAGCTCCATTGTTGATGTATAACTATCTTAGTAGGCCCTCTTCCATTCCATTTGTTGTGTTTTGATTTGGAACTGTTGCAAATAGACCGCTTTAACTTGTCATTTTGTTCTTGTTAAACCTCTTCAAGGTGTAAGTAAGCATGCCAAATCATGTTTTAATTGTTGAGCTAGCTAATATCTATTTTGTATTCTATTCTACTTGTTTTGCCTTATCATGGTTCATTGGATCACATGTACTCGTGGTTTTTCTTAACCTGTGATTCATGTATGATTGAATACAATATGATACCTTATTGTGCATTGTGGATAGCAATTTGAGAATACATCAATATTTTTTTAGCTTGCTCTTAATCATTAGACACCACTTATTCTTGTGCACTGTCGAATTTGAGTTGCTTCAATTGCCTATCTTTTAGAATGACTGGAACACTTATGGGAATGTGAGTTGTTGTTGATGGCATGTTCTTGGTGGTTACAGCAAAGAAATACTTTTGAGCTTATTCATAGGGAATTTTTCTTTTAGTGTTGAAATACATGCTAGAATTGGCTTTGCTAAATTCATATCTTGCCAGTTTTATTCTTAAGGTCTTTTCAAGGATGAGTTTTATTGTTATTTTTAGTTTTTATGCTGTGAGATCACCTGAATGCCATGATGTTTGTTACTTTTGAAAAACCATGATCAATTGATTTTGTCTAGTAAATTATATGGATAAATGCATGAGTAGCTGGAGTTGGAGTAGGATTTATTAATGGAATTATTTGAGATTCAGTTTCTTACTTCTTAGTTCTTGTTGTGTTATACTAGAGAGAATGTTAATTAATGCTTTTATTGTTGTTGCTTGAGCTCTTTTTGGAAGGAAGGACTGTTGTCATAAGTTGGTAAATGATGAGCAATCTCTCATGTCCTTTACACTTTGTTCTTGTACATGCATTCACTTCAGGGTCAAACAATTTCACTAACTTACACTTTATTTATACCACACTTGTTAGCTTCACTTGTTGAATGTTGTTTGAATTGCTACTTTCTAAAATTTCAGGTGCTTAAACGTGTAAGCATGTGTTAGTCATGCAAGTTTGTGCATATCTGTACTTTCATGTCTATCATAAAGGTATATAGGCTGAAATAATTTGACCTACGGGCTACTGGTTTCTAAAGGATGACTCAGTCATCGTGGTTGAGTGCCATGTACCCCAAGAAAATTTGTTTCTATGTCATAAATGCATTTATCCACCTCCACTTACATCAACTTCTCTGTATTTTCATGCTCAGTCCTACTTTTGCAACTCCTGCCCACTTTTTTTATTATTTTGACATCGAAGCAAATTTGTCTATTTGTTTTCATTGTATTATCTTCATCAGTAGGTTTTATTGTTAGGCATCCTTAGTTTTTTTTTAGAGCATGCTATAATTTTATTGCACTTTATTGCTGACATCAATCATTTCATTGAATTGCATTGCTTGCTCCCTTTTGAAATATCTATTGTCACCTTGTCATTCCTTGTGTTTGTTTGAATGGTGTTTAATTCATGAGTGTATGCTGCTTATGTATTAAGATTTGCTCTTAATTGTGTAATTCAGTTTGCTGCAGGTGGTCTTGTGTAATAAGTATTTGATGCTTTTCTCTAATGTTTGCAAAATTTTAACTTTGTTTATGTTGTTATTGTTGACAGTGGCACCTAAATGAGCCCGTGTTTCCAACCCTTTATGCTTTCAATCTTAAGCAATTTTGCCCATCTCCAACCAACCTTTACCTCCTGAAGACCAGGCTGAGGCTAGTCAGCCACCTCTCCCAGCTCCTGTGAGGTAAAAACAACAGAAAAAGAAAGGACCTAAGGTACCAGGATGGGTGCTTGAGAAAATGAAAACAAATTACCAAATTTTCTCCAATTGCGAGTATCTCCCTGCAACTTACCTGGACATGAGTTTGTTGGAGAAGCTGGGAATTAAAAAGGAGATAGAAAACAACATAACAGCTATTGGGTGGGAGAAAATTTTCACCTGTGGGGACTTGGCTTACCCCAATCTGACTAGAGATTTTCTAGCCACACTCCAGTTTCACTTTGGGTATGGTGGGGTCCCAGATATGGTTACCTTTTACCTAGAAGGCAAGTTTTATGAGGTAAGCTTGGCAGAAATTACTGAGGCTTTGGGATTTCCACCTGATGGATTTTTTGCTTATAAAGAATACATAAAAGATGTTGCTTGGGAGGATATTAAGGACCCAATCATTAGAGGCCCATATGTGTTCGGGACCACAAAATTCCACTTGCTGAAGGATCATCCTTTTAGAATTTTACATCAATTTTTCTCTATGTCCTTTATGTCTCATGTGTAGAGTGTAGGTCAAGTCAACCTGCCTAAGGTGCTCATCCTTTCTTGTATGGTCAGGCACTACCGAATCAATGGAGCTTATCATTGGTGGAACAAGCTTTAAGAAATCCAGCAACACCCGATAAAAATTAGAAAGATCTCTTTGGGTGGCTGGGTTACCATGATTGCTAAGTATTTTGGACACCCACAAGATGAGGAGAAAAATGCCCTTCCTGCAGCTGCTTATGTTGCTATAAGATGTTGAAAAATAAAAAAAATTCTCATGAAGGATGAAACTACTGAGCATGTATTCCAACTGACTGACCGAGAGGAATACTTGAAAAAGATGGAGGGAAGCTTATGTAATCCTCCTCCTACCCTTAATCAAGATGTTGTAACCATCTTATTTGCCCAGTACATTACGCTTATAGGACTGAATGGATACTCTAGCTACTAATCAAGAGGAATTCAAACAGTAGTAGTAGTAAATTATTAATGCCTTGGCTGCTTTAAATGCCAAGCTTGATCCGCTTGCCCCACCTCATGTTTAATACAGGGAGTTACTTCTGCCCTATTAAACTTTTTTTGCTGATTTTTGGCTTGATTCTTGCTGAGAACAACAAGCTTTAAAGTGTGAGGTAGGGGAGTTGTTATTATGGTAGTTGAACATTATTATTTTATGGATAATTGTTTAACTTTTTAAACTCTATGAAGATTGATTAGTGTTGACTGTGGGAAAGTAACTTTTTAGTGAAGTATTTTGTTGTGCAGGTTTTCTTTTTTGGAAAGAAGTAGAAGTGGGTTTCAACTGTTGAAATATTATGAAATCTCTTGAACCATAACTTTGTTTAGTTTATTTTTCAGCAATTAAATATTTTGTTTGTGTTAGCAAGTTTTTCAATTTGGGAATCTTTAGTTTTAAATTAAAGTAGTTCTTTTAAATTTAAGTTCAATTTATGTTTATGTTTGTTTTATCTTTTAATTTAAGTAGTCTTTTTCTTTTGTTTTAATTACAGTTTTTCCTTTTTAACTTCGAAGTTAGAATAACTGTGTTTTTCGAGTTGTCATTTATTTCATAATTGGGCTGAGCTACCAATTAATCTTGAATTGGATCAATTTAAACTTGATTTTTTTTAACTATTAGTTTAGAAAGCCTGAGTAGCCAGAGAGCGGTAGCATTATTCAATGAAGTTTTTCTTTGAATTGATCTTAATTAATTATATAGCATTCAATTTCTAACTTAATGAGCACAGTAGACTAATTGTTTTGAAATTAATGAAAAAAACAGTGAGTGGGAGCAATTGAGTAAAGGAATTATGGAATAGTTAAAACATTTCTTTATCACCCTTCAAAATGAATATTCCAACTTAGGCAAGATTAGGATATGACCCAGGCAGCCTTTCTTCGGTAAACAATTTTCAAATGACTTTTGACTTATCCTTGGTAAATTTTGCCATTGTTAGCCCCTTTGAGCTTAATTGGTATGCTAAAAGCATACTATTTATTTTATTTTTTTTAGTGCACTAATGCTAAAACAATATAACCTAAATGCCTTTGTCTTTCCCATTTTGGAATTCGCCACTCTAGGTTGGGTAATGAGATCTGCATATTGGGTTTGATTCAATGGTTGCTTGTCAGTCAAAAAGTGAAGGAAACTTGAAAAATTTTAAGGATTACTGAGCTTAAATTTGAAAAAAATTTTAGGACATGGATGATAAGAATTATTGCTTTTAGTACTCCTCTTAGTAATTAAATAAAGGTTTATTTCAAAAGAAAACCAAAAGATAGGGATAGGCTGCAGAAATGCCATTTAATTCATACTGCAAAAAATAAGTGTGGGGTACTTAGCGTTTGAGGGAAGTGTTAATTAGTTGGGCTAGGATATTTTAGCTCTTACTCCTTGAGATTTTGAGAACTCATATCTTGAATTTCATCTTCCCAGTTGATAGTAATAGGGAATAAATTTTGAAGAGTTGTTTTTCTTAAGAAAGTTAGATGATATTTGTTTTTGGATAGTGTGGTTGATTCTATCTTGTTGACTTTATCAATTCTTTGGAGCCAATACCTTCACTCAATTACAACCTTAATGTAAAACCTGGTAATCCTATTTTGTTCTAAGTTGTTTAGTGTAGATGACCCTTATGGTTCAGGTGCTAAAAAAAAGGCTTATGGCTGTTTCGAGTTTCAAGTGCGAACCATCATATTTTTTTGTTGCTTGATTGCTAGAGTTCACTGGTAGTTTTAGTTTTGAAAAGATATAAATCTGTTTTGGCCTACCCTGCACACATACAAGAAATTGTTTGATATAGATTAGTTTGACTCTTTTTGATTGAGTTCTTCATCTGAGTGTCTTTTACTGAGTGTTGCTCTGGCCTCTCTGAATTTTCTTGTTCTGAATTGGAGTTTGAGTTTTCAAGATTATGGATGATTCATTACTTGAGGGCAAGTAAGGTCTAAGTGTGGGGTAGTTGATAACCCTAATTTAGTGTTTAGTTTTAGATTAAGTCTAGTCTAGTTTTCAATGTTTTTCTAGTGTCTTTTGCTTTATTTTGTTTGCATTTAATAATTTAACCTCATTCTCAGTTAAGTCTAGCTTTTGTGTGTTTTGGAGAGCGTTTGATGGAATTTTGTGCTAATTGTGAAATTTGTAGGTACCTCACAGTTACTAGGTTTTTCCTGGTAACCGTGACCTATGTTATCTGTAGAAACACACCGTTTTGGGAGTACGTCACGATCAACAGAGCAATTATGCATAGAAGGGTGTTCACCATGACCTGTGAAGCTTTTCAGTTTAGAATCTAAAAGAGGAGTACCTCACAGTTACCAAGTTTTTGGTAGTAACTGTGATGTAGTCATGTTTCCAGTCCAGAATGCAAAAGAGAGCTATCTCACGATTACCAGGTTTTTAGTGGTAACCGTAACCCCCTGTCAAGAAGTAGTTCGAACCTACATCACTGTTATTAGAAAATTCCTAGTAACCTTGACTCAAACCAGTTAAAAGAGAAATTTTTTAAGTAGGTCACAGTTAGCGAAGAATCTCTGGTAACCGTGACCCATGGTGGCCTATAAATAGCAAATTTTTTTGCAGAGTCAAGAGAGCTGGGTTTTCTTCAGTTTTAGAGTTTTATTTCTTCCTTCTTTCATTCCTTTATTTGTTTTACATAGATAGATACATAGATTTACTTGCAAATAGATAGATTTACAGCAAAAATACATAGATTAAACACAAATAGACAGCTTAGATACTTAGATTTACACAGTTTTCAGCTTATTTCCTTTCAAGTATTGGAGAAGAAGATTAAAAGACATAGGATTCAGTTGGGTATTCTTCCACCATGAATTTCAGGGTTTATTCTATCATTTTCTCTTCTTATTTTGTAATGGATAGTGAGTAGTTCCTTAGTTGTTTGGGGGATCTCTGAATCCCCTACCTACAATATGAATGTTGAACATATTTTCAGTTATATATATGAATGAATGGTTTATTTCACTATTTCTTATTCCCCATGTCATTAGTTTTCATCTTTTCAAGAGATTTTTTCCAACTTTGATGAATGGTTTTTATCTTATATCATGGTTGAATGCTGATGCTTGTGTGGGTTGAATACTATGAAATGAATTTTACTCAGCTTTTCTATAAAAAATGTTGTCTATTTTAGATTGCTCTGGAATGGACTTTAGATGTACAGTATTTTATGGTTTTAGGGTTAGAGTGTGGAGTGAAATAGATGAGTTTGGATTGTTTGGCTCCAGAATGGGAAACCAAACCGAACTTAGGATGAAAACCCGTGCTTAGGCTAGTTGTGAGGCTTGTTCTAGAATGGGACGCTTTGCAATTAGAATAGCTTGCATCCAAAATGGGACACTTGGTTAAGAGGGTTATCCCAGATTCGTTCATATATTACATTAATCTAAATTAATTCATATTGGGTATGAGGTGGATGAGTGAACTCCGAGCAACGTTTCCCTTATATATATTTTTACACTTGTTAATTTTTCATAATTTAGCTCTTACTTGAATTACTACTAGTTTAATTTTAATTTCTTTCCATTGCATATTTTAGTATTTAAAGTCTCCATTTTAAATAGCTATAGCATAGTTATTAAAAACTTATGGGAATTCTTTAGCATACGACCGATAGTCTTAACTTGCACACACCAATCCCTTGGGTATGATATTCGAGAGTCTTAAAAATACTTTATTTTACTACTTGTTGATCTAGTATACTTGCTAGGGTCTCAACAAAGCTCTCTGGGATTCGGTTTGTCCAAGCTCTTGGTTAGGAGAAACTTAGCCGGTCTATATTAGCTTACTAGTTTGTATATGGAGTGGGCCAGACTACTAGCTAGGCCATGTTATCATGTAATATTATTTTTATGTTTTTATTTTTTAGTTAAAAACAAAAAAATACATATATAATATATTTTATGTTTTTACTATATAAAAATTATGAAATTATGGATAATGCGGAGACACAATGTGTATAACTGAGTAAAGCCATTTTATAATCAAACAAATTGGATCATTAATGATCCAACGAATCAAAGTTTTTTCTTTTTTTAAAACCATCCAACACGTATAGAAAACACACTCAATATAAAAATACATATATAACTCGAGACATTGGCATTTTTAGCTGTGCATGTTATAATTTTTTTTATTTTTAATTTAATAAAATTTTTATTCTTTAAAATCAATCAATATTTTGCTCAAAAATATTAGTTTCAATATAGGGTGGTTTCGCTTGTTCAGTATTTTTTTTGTGAAACTCTCAGTATTTAATTTCGATTGGCCCGATTAATTTGGAGCGGGTATTGCAAAGGCTATTGTTGGGGGTTAACTCTCCCAATGCCGTAATTTTTATATACGTGTCGAGCTTACAGATCGAACATGAATATGCTTAAGGAATACAGAGTTTTCATGCACTTTGACCAACGGATGTTGGTGCTATTTTTTATTTCAAAATGTTTTATGCATTAAATAACAAATACAAAATTCTGCACTAAATTTGAATATTTTTAACTTTTATTTTTCCTCAAAACAAAAAAATCCAAAAATTGTAACCATCTCGAATGCACCCTTAATATTATGCATTTCAGTTGATATACTTAAATTGTTAATATACTTAAAACATCAAATATGCGTTTGTTGCAACCCTAGCAAGTATACTAGATCGACAAGTAGTAAAGAGAAATATTTTTAAGACTCTCAAGTATCGTATGCAAGGGGATTGTGTGTGTAAGTTAAGACAATCAATCGTATGCTAAAGAATTTCCAAAAGTTTCGATGATTGTGCTATAATTATCTAAAATGAAGACTTTAAATTCTAAAATATTCAATGGAAAGAAGTTAAATTTAAACTAGTAGTAATTCAAGTAAGAGCTAAATTATGAAAAATTAACAAGTGTAAAAATCTATATAAGGAAATGTTGCTTGGGTTCATTCATCCATCCCATAGCCAATGTGAATAAATTTAGATTAATGTAATATATGAACGAATCCGGGATAACCCTTTTAACACAAACGTCCAATTTCAGAGCAAGCTATTCTAATTGCAAAGCATCCCGTTCCGGAGCAAGCCTTACAACTAGCCTAAGCACAGGTTTTAACATCCTAAGTTTGGTTTACTTCCCTATTCCGGAGCCAAACAACCCAAACTCATCTATTTTACTCCACACTATAACTCTAAAACCATAAAATACTGCACATCTAGAGTCCCATTTCGGAGCAATCTAAAATAGACAGCTTTTTTGATAGAAAAGCTAGGCAAAATTCATTCATAGTATTCAATCCACACAAGCATCAGCATCCAACCAAGACATAAGATAAAAACCATTCATCAAAGCTGGAAAAATCACTTCTAAAAACTAATGAAATAAGAATAAGAAATAGTGAAATAAACCATTCATTCATATATATAACTGAAAATATGTTCAATATTCACATTGTAGGTAGGGAATTTAAAGATCCCCCAAACAACTGAGAAACTACTCACTATCCATTACAAATAAAAAGAGAAAATAATAGAATAAACCCTGAAACTCATGGTGGAAGAATACCCACTGAATCCCAAGTCCTTCAATCTTCTTCTCCAATGCTTGAAAGGAAATAAGCTGAAAACTATGTAAATCTAAGTATCTAAGCTATCTATTTGTGTTTAATCTATGTGTTTTGCTGTAAATCTACCTATTTACAAGTAAATCTATGTATCTAACTATGCAAATGAACAAAGGAATGAAAGAAGGAAGACATAAAACCCTAAAAGTAAAGAAAACCCAACTCTCTCGACTTTGCGGAAAAATCTGCTATTTATAGGCCAACATGGGTCACGATTATCGGAGATTCTTTGCTAACCATGACCTACTTAAAAATCCCTCTTTTAACTGGCTTAAGTCATGGTTATTAGGAAATTCCTAGTAACCGTGATGTAGGTTCAAACTACTTCTTGACAGGGGGTCACGGTTACCACCAAAAATCTTGTAACCGTGAGATAGCTCTCTCTTGCATTATAAACTAAAAACATGACTACCTCACGGTTACTACCAAAAACCTGGTAACCGTGTGGTACTCCTCCTTTATAATTTGAACTAAAAAGCTTCATAGGTCACGATGAACACACTTCTATACATAATTGCTCTGTTAACCATGACATACTCCTAAACAGTACATTTTGATAGACAACATAGGTCACAATTACCAGAAAAATCTGGTAACCATAAGGTACCTGCAAAATTCACAATTTAGCACAAAATTCCATCAAAAGCTCTCCAAAACACACAAAAGCTATAAATAACTGAGAATGGGATTAAATTATTAAATGCAAGCAAAATAAAGCAAAAGACACTAGAAAAGTACTAAAAACTAGATTAGACTTAATTTAAAACTAAACACTAAATTGGAGCTATCAACTACCCCATACTTATACCTTGTTTTCCCTCAAGAAAATGAATCATCCATAATCTTGAAAACTCAAACTCCAATTCAAAACAAAAAGATTCAAGAGAGGCCAGAGTAACACTCAGCAGAAGACACTCAAATGAAGAATTCAATCAAAAAGACTCAAACTGATCTATATCAAACAATTTCTTTTGTGTGTGTGTTAGGCCAAAACAGATTTATACCTTTTCAAAAACAAAAATACTAGTGAACTTCGGCAATCAAACAACAGAAAAATATGACGTTTTTGCACTTGAAATTCAGAACAACCATAAGCCTCTCCTTTAGCACCTGAACAACAAAGGCATCTTCACTAAACAACTCAGAACAAAACAGGATCACCAGGTCTTACATTAAGGTTGTGATGGGGTGAAGGTATTAGTTCCAAAGAATTAATAAGGTTAGCAAGATAGAATCAGTCACACTACCTAAAAAAAACAAATACCACCTAACTTTCTTAAGAAAAATAACTATTCAAAATTTATGCCCTCTTACTATCAACTAGGAAGACAAATTTTAGGACATGAATTCTCAAAATCTCAAAGAGTAAGAGCCAAAATCTCCTAGCTCAACTAATTAACACTTCCCTCAAATGCTAGGTACCCTACACTAATTTTCTGCATTATGAATTAAATGGCATTTCTATAGCCTAACCCTTTCTTTTTGGTTTTTTTTGAAATAAACCTTTATTTAATTACTGAAAGGAATACCAAAAGCACTAAATCTTATCATCTATGTCCCAAATTTTTTTTTGAAATTTAAGCTCATAAACCCTTAAAATTTTTCAACTTCCCTTCACTTCTTGACTGAAAAGCGGACATTAAATCAAACCTAATATGTAATTCTCATTACCCAACCTAGAGTAGCCAATTTCAAAATGGAAAAGACAAAGGCATTTAAGTTATATGGTTCAGCATTAGTGCACTAAAAAAATATAAATCAAATAGTACGCTTTTAGCATACCAATTAAGCTCAAAGGGGCTAACAATGGCAAAATTTACCAAGGGTAGATCAAAAGTCATTTGAAAATTGGTTATCAAAGAAAGGCTGCCTGGGTCCTATCCTAATCTTGATTGAGTTGAATGTTCATTTCGAAGGGTGATAAGGAAGGTTCTAGCTATTCCAAAATTCCTTCACTTAATTGCTCTTATTCACTGGTTTTTTTCATAAAACTTAGCCTACTGTGCTTATCAAGTTAGAAATTGAATGCTATATAATTAATTGAAATCAATTCAAAAGAAGATTTTCACTGAATATGCTACTGCTTTCTGGCTACTGAGGCTTTCTAAATTAACAGTTTAAAAATCGAGTTTAAGTTGATTCAATTAAAGATTAACTGGTAGCTTGGCCCAATTGCGAAATAAATGACAACTCAACAATCACAATTATTCTAACTTAGAAGTTAAAAAGGGAAAACTATAATTAAAACAAAAGAAAAAGACTACTTAAATTAAAAGATAAAACAAACAAACACAGTAATTGAACTTAGATTTAAAAGAACTACTTTAATTTAAAACTAAAGATTCCCAAATTGTAAAACTTACTAACAGAACAAAATATTCAATTACTAAAAAAATAAACTAAACAAAGTTATGGTTCAAGAGATTTCATAAAATTTCAATAGCTAAAACCCACTTCTACTTTTTTCCAAAAAAGAAACCTGCACGACAAAATATTCCACCAAAAAGTTACTTTTCCACAATTAGCACTAAACAACCTTCACTAAATTCAAAAAGTTTGAACAACTATCCACAAAATAATAATTATTCACAAAATAATAATGTTCAACTACCAAAATAACAACTCCCCTATTCCACACTTTAAAGCTTGTTGTTCCAGTAAGAATCAAGCAAAAATTAGGAAAAAGAGTTCAGTAGGGCAGAATTAACTTCCTGCATCAAGAATGAGGTAGGGCAGGCTGATGAAACCTGTAAGTTAAAGCAGCCAAAGCATCAATAATTTGCTGCTGCTGCTGTTGTTTGAATTCCTATTGGTTAGCAACCAAAGTTCGTTCACTGAATAAGTGCAGTGTATCGGGTAGATGAGAGGGTCACAGGCTCTTGATCAGGGGTAGGAGGAGGATTACATAAACTTCTCTCCATCTTTCTTAAGTATTCCTCTTGATCAGTCAATTGAAATCCATGCTTGGTAGCTTTATCCTTCATGAGAATTTTTGTGTTCTTCATAAGAAAAAATTCTATTAGGTGGAAATCCCAAAGCCTCAGTGATTGTTGCCAAGGTGACCTCATAAAACTTGCCTTTTAGGTAAAAGGTAACCATATCCGGGGCCTCACCATGCCCAAAGTGAAACTGGACTATGGCTAGAAAGTCTTTAGTCAAATTGGGGTAAACTAAGTCCCTACAAGTAAAGCAATTCTCCCATCCAATAGCTACTATGTGATTTTTTTATCTCTTCCTTAACTCCCAGCTTCTCCAATAAATTCATATCTAGGTAGGCAGAAGGGAAATACTCGCAATTGGAGAAAATTTGGTAATTAAGTTTCATTTTCTTAGGCACCCATCCTAGCACCATAGGTCCTTTCCTTCTCTGTTGTTTTTACTACACGAAAGTTAGGGGAGGAGGTCGACTGGCCTCGGCCTGGTCTTCAGGAGGTAAAGGTTGGCTGGAGATAGGCAAAATTTCCCAAGCTAGAGAGGATGAAGGGCTGGCAATACGGGTTCGCTTAGGTGCTACCTGAAGTGAATGCATACACAAGAACAAAGTGTGAAGGACATGAGAGATTGCTCATCATTTACCAACTTGTGACAACAGTCCTTCCATCCAAAAAGAGCTCAAGCAACAACAACAAAAGCATCAATTAATATTCTCTCCAGTACAACACAATAGGAACTAAGAAGTAAGATATTGAATCTTAAACAATTCCATCAATGAATCCTACTCAAACTCCAACTGCTCATACATTAATCCATATGTTTTACTAGACAAAATCAATTGATCATGGTTTTCCAAAAGTAGCAAGCATTATGGCCTTCAGGTGATCTCACAGCATAAAAACTCAAAATAACAATAAAACATGCCCTTGAAAAGACCCCAAGAATAGAACTAGCAAGATATGAATTCAACAAGGCCAATTTTAGCATGCATTTCAACACTAAAAGGAAAATTTCCTAAGAATAAGCTCAAAAGTATTTCTTTACTGCAACCACCAATAATATGCCATCAATAACTCACATTCTCATAAGTGTTCCATTCATTCCAAAAGATAGGTAATTTAAGATAGATTCATCACAGTTTATGCACTTGAAAGTGCCCCAAAGATAAGTAGAAAGAATTAAAGAGTTAAAGAATTAATATCAATTCATCAAGCTAGCTTAAACAATTGAAACATGATTTGTCATGCTTATTTACACCTTGAAGAGACTTAACAGGAATAAAATGACAAGTCAAAGTGGTCTATTCGTAATATTTTCAAACCAAGACATAGTATATAGAATGTAAGAATGCCTACTGAGATATTCATGCATCACAGTTAAGCTTAGTAGTGAGTTGAGACAAGCAACAGTAGGGCAATATAGCAAAACATCACAAAATCCAAGATATGACAAGTATAGCAACAATAAACCAAATCAATGCTCAACAAGGACTGCATCAATCTCAATCTCAATTCAACCAAAATGACAAATGGTTCACTCATCATCATGCCAAACAATTGCATCATTAAACCAATTTAACAAAAATCTTAGAGTCACAACTGCTCCAACACTCTATTAGCCAAGTAAAATTAAGGGAAGTAAATGCTTATGGTGAAGAATTTGCAAAAAGAAAAGGAAAACAAAAGATACAAACTAAGTTAAACCTAGGGGAATAGAAAAAAATCACAATGACTAACAAAATCCAACATTCACTCAATTAGAACAACCTAACATAATCAAACTAAATGAATAATAAAAGAAAACAAAGGAGAGTGAGAGACCATACCTGGTAGTAGCTTGCAACCAAAGATGAACAAAAAAAGAAAAATTAAAATAAGCAATGGGGTGAGAAAGAAGAGCACGAGAGAGAGAAAAATAGAAAATTAAACAAACCCTAGATTAACTAGGAGAAACCCAAACACATTAAATAAAAACAACTTTAAAATGACACACATAAACTCTAAAATTTAACAGAAAAACAAAAGATAATCACAAAATGAAAGATAAAATCAAAAAAGGAAAAAGAAAGGGATGAAGAGATGTCGGTACTTACTTGTAAAAGGTTCAGAATCAAACAACTACACTAAAATAAATAAAGAAAAGAAAAGCAAAGAGAAAAAAAGACAAAAAATAGAGGTTAAAATAGAAGAACGGAGAAAAATAAAGAAAAAAAAGAAGAAGATGATGAACAATAAACATAACCCACAAATAAATCAAAAAGTAAACAAGGAATTACAAGAGAATAAAAGAAAACAAGAAAGAAAAGAAAAAGAAGAAGAAGAAGACTACAGCGGTAGACAGAACGGTGAAGAGAGCAGCGACAAAGAGAGAGAGAGAGAGAGAGAAAGAAAGAAAATGAAAGAGAGGAAAAGAAAATAGGCTACCAAAAAAACCCCAAAAGGTGTGACCAAAAAGAAAAATTAGGGTTTCCACTTTAAAAATTGTATTTTTATTATTTTTTCCAAATAGTGTCACAATTACCACCAGAATCCTGGTAACCGTGAGATACCCCAACTTTAGCTACTGGATTGAAAAGAAACAGGCTCACGGTTACTAGAAAAATCATAGTAACCGTGAGATAAAATGAATCACGCTTCTAGAATAAAAAGAATTAGCCTCATGGTTACCAACCAAAGTTTAGTAACTGTGACAAAATATGCTTCGAGATCCAGAATCAAAACTAATGTATGTCACGGTTACCAGAAACAACCTAGTAACCGTGATCCCCTAAAATAAACCAAAAATTTTATTTTTCTTTCATTCTCTCCTAGCCATTAAACTAAGCTTCTTACCCTATTCGGACAAGTAAAAACACCAAAATTTTGACTAAAACTCACCCTCCCTTGAACCACACTCATAAACACGAAAACTACTAAAACAGCACACAATTCACACATTTTTCAGAGTAAAGGTTAGAAGGTAGTTCTACATTTACCAAGTCTGTAGCTGGACTTTTAAGTATCGTCAAAGATCCTTGAAAGTGACAATCACCAAAGTGCCATCAAATGTTGACTTGAAATAGGGCTTCAAGCGATGTCTATTCACTTTGAACTCTTTCTCATCTCTCGGGTGTTTAAGTGTCACCGCCCCAAATTTATCCACTCCCACAACTATTAGGGCCCTTTCCATCTCGATTTCAATTTTTTTGAGAATAACCTCAATCTGTTGTCATAAAGAAGCATTTTCATTTCGGGCATAAATTCCTTCTTGGTCACTCTGCGATCATGCCATTTCTTCTTGTTATCCTTGTACTTCTTGGCATGTTCATAGGCCTAAAATCTGAGTTCTTCCAACTCATTTAGCTGTAAAAACCTGTATTTTCCTGCATTCTCAAGATCAAAATTCAAAAAATTTTTAGCCCAATACGCCTTATGTTCTAACTCCATCGGTAGGTGACAAGACTTGCCAAATACTAACCTAAAAGGTGACATCCTTATAGGTGTCTTAAACATTATCCTATACATCCACAAGGCTTCATTTAGTTTAAGGTACCAATCATTTCTAGATGCATTGACTGTTTTCTCTAAAATGGTCTTTAACCTTTGGTTAGATACCTCACTCCAAATTTTTTCAATAATGCTTTAAATTGGTGGTTAACAAAGTGCTTCCTGTCATCACTAATAATAGCTTTTGGGGCTCTATAATGGGTGAATATATTCCTCCTTAAAAACTTTAGGACAACTTTTGCATCACACGTCCTGTTGGCTACAACTTCTACCAACTTACTCACATAGTCCACTACAACCAGGATATACTCAAACCCATAAGAGATCTAAAAAGGCTCTATAAAATCTATCCCCTATGAATCAAATAGATTTACCTCAAGAACATTGGTCAATGGCATCTCGTCTCTTCTAGATATATTTCCCACCCTTTGACATCAATCACAAGATTGAATAAACAACTTTACATCATTGAATAAGGTGGGCCAATAAAACCCAGAAGAAAGAATTTTTGATACCTTTCTATTACGTCCATGATGCCCACCGACTTCTCCACTATGACAAGCTCGGATAATCTCCCCTTGCTCTTCATTCGGGATGCACCTTCTCAGCACTTGGTCAGCACAAAGGTGAAAAAGATAAGGATCATCCCAAATGTAATGCTTCGCATCGACTTTCATCTTTTTCCTTTGTTGCCATGTGAAGTCCCTCGGCATATAATCTCCTGTGAGAAAATTAGCAATATTAGCAAACCAAGGCTCTAAAACTTCATAAACAAACAAAGTACAAATACGCTCATCCGAAAATAAATCTAGAATCTCCCCTTTTTAATATAATCATTCTCCAATCTAGACAGATGATCCACTACATTGTTCTCTATTTCTTTCTTGTCTTTGATCTCCAGGTCGAATTCATGCAAAAGGAGCACCCATCTTATCAATCTTGGCTTGGACTCTTTTTTGGTATAGAGGTGTCTTAATGCCGCATAATTAGACCACACCACAAATTTTGCACCCAACAAATACGATATGAACTTCTCAATAGCAAATACGATGGCAAGAAGTTCCTTCTCGATTGTGGTACAGTTGACTTGGGCTTCTGTCAACGTGTGGCTCACATAATAAATTTCATAAACATCTTCTCTCGCCTTTGTCCGAGTATTGCTCCCACTGTAAAATCACTTGCATCACACATTAGCTCAAAGGGCAAATTCCAATCCGGAGATATGATCATCGGAGTTGAAATAAGCCTTTGCTTCAACAATTCAAATGCCAACAAACATTCATCAGTGAACTCAAAAGGAGCATCTTTCATGAGCAAATTGGATAAAGGCTTCGCAATTTTTGAAAAATCCTTTATGAACCTATGGTAAAAACCTGCATGCCTTGAAAAAAATCCTAACTTCCTTAACATTAGTTGGTGGTGGGAGTTTTTTTATGACTTTTACCTTGGCCTTGTCTACCTCAATCCCCTTCTCAGAAATTTTGTGCCCTAACATAATGGCCTCTTTCACCATAAAGCAGCACTTCTCCCAATTTAGTACTAAGTTAGTTTTTTCACACCTACCTAGAACCAAATCGAGATGCTTTAAACAGATCTCAAAATTTAGCTTGTAAATGGTGAAATTATCCATAAATACCTCCATAATTTTTTCTATAAAGTCATAAAAATTGCCATCAAGCACCGTTGAAATGTAGCTGGTGCATTACACAGTCCAAAGGGCATTCTCCTATAGGCAAATGTGTCATAAGGACAGGTAAAGGTCATTTTCTTCGGATCTTTAGGGGCTATAGGGATTTGCAAATATCCTGAATACCCATATAAGAAATAATAAAACTTATTTTCTGCTAGCCTTTCTAACATCTGGTCAATAAATGGCAATGGGAAATGATCTTTTCTAGTGGCATGGTTCAGTCTCCTATAATATATGCATACCCTCCAACCTGTAACTATACGAGTCAGAATGAGTTCATCAAGTTCATTTTTAACCACTATCATTCCTCCTTTTTCAGGGACATACTATATGGGGCTAACCCACTTACTATCAGAGATTGGGTAGATTATACCTGAATCGAGCAATTTGAATACCTCTTTCTTGACAACTTCTTGCATAACTGGATTAAGCCTTCTTTGGGGTTGAGCTACCGGTTTGCATTCTTCCTCCATAGGAATTCAGTGAGTGCAGCAACTTGGGTTGATACCCTTAAAGTCTGTCATCTCCCATCCTATCACTTCTTTGTGCTTCTTTAGCACCTCAAGCAGCATCTCCTCTTCAAAACATGACAAGAAAGAAGAGAATTATTGGCTTTACTTTATGTTCTAAAAAAAGTACTTTAAATGAGAAGGAAGGGGTTTAAGTTCAAATTTAAAATCTCCCAATTTAGAGTGGTCCCCTTTTGCTTTGATTCCTCCTTTTCATGGTCTTTCTCCACAACTGCTATTAATTCTCCTTCTCCTCCATCCAACTCTTCATTTTTCAAGGAATGCATCAAGCTCAAATTCAATAAATCATTTAACAACACTTTTTCTTGAGTTTCCTCAACACATTCATCCAACTTGTCTATGAAATAAACCAATTCCTCCAAATAACTTGATGGATACTTTTGAACTTTGTTTATGTCAACCACCAACTCTTCATTATTAAATCGAACGGTGACTTTTTAACCATGAATATCAATGCTTTTGCCGTATTTAGGAATGGTCTCCCTACAATGAGTGGCACCTTCCTATCTTCCTCCATCTCCATAACCACAAAATCTATGAGAAAAATGAATTTTCCCGCCTTCACCAATAGGTCCTCAATCACCTCTCTTGGCTTTCTCATTGATCTATCTACAAGTTGAAGTCTCATTTCCATCTCCTTGAGATCGCCTAGATTGAGTTTCTTACACATTGAATATGGCATCAAGTTAATGCTGGCCCCTAAGTCACATAAGGCATTTCCAACAAAAGTTTCACAAATTTCACAAGGTAAAGTGAAGCTATCTAGATCTTTTATTTTTTTCGAAATCTTGTTCATGATAATTACACTGCAATATTTTGTTAATTGCACGGTTCCATACCCTTCTAACTTTTTTTTATTAGAACAAAGTTCTTTCATGAATTTAACATAGTTGGATATGTGAGCTAAGGCTTTAGTAAAAGGTAAATTTATATGCAATTTCTTGAACATTTTTAGAAACCTAGCTAATTGCTCTTTTTTTTTCTTTCCTAGCTATAGTAGAAAATGGCAACCTATTTATGTCAAGATCCTCTATGGTTGGGTTCACTATACTATTTTCTTTGTCAATCTGTAGAGCATCTATATGTACCTCTACTTTAGGGTTAGAATCACTTACCTTCCGTGTTGACTCCTCCATATAAGATGATGAAGTTGGTGATTTACCTTTTTCTTCTTCTTGTACTATCTCCTTGCCACTTCTCAATGTAATGGCCTTGGCCTCCTCCTTGGGATTATGATCAACATTCGAAGGAAAAGTTCCAACTGGCCTTGTAGACAAAGAATTTGCCAACTGTCCAATCTGTGTCTCCAAGTTCCTCATGAAAGCATCTTGATTTTGGTTCCATTACTCTTGAGATTTCCATCTTGTTTCTTAGCCCGTCATGAATTGTTGTTGGCTATTCATGAAACTAGAAAACATGTCTTCTAAATTATGCTTCTTCTCTTAAATGGGTGGCCTTAGTTGGAATCCCAATGGGTGATATGGTTGAGGTTGGGATTGGGGTTGGTTAGAGCCTTATCTTTGATGATGGTTTGGTGGATAAGGGGATTGGTAATAAGTGTGGGCTTGAGGTTGATATGATTGGCTATGATTGTGATGGACATTTTGGTTGAATGGGGCTCTAGCTTATGGTTGCGAAGATAAGGCATGCTGATTTCCATCCTTCTAAGAGAAATTTAGGTGATTCTTTCATCTCGAATTATATGTATTGTTATAGGGATCATTCCTTCTATAATCTCCAAGTGCATTTACATCTCCCATAACTCCACATTCTTGAACACCTTGCCTAATTTCAATTGGTCCACTACCTTGAGCAACTGCAACTATATTTGTACTTTCAAACCGCTTAACTCTTTTTTTACAAACTCTAATTGTGCCTTCAACAATGCCACTTCATCTAGATTGTGTACCCCTTGCCTCTTTGGAACTGATTGATATGAGCTTGAAAAGCTCATAAATAGTTTGTATATGTGTTTAGTTTTATTAAGTATAGTATTTAATATTTTGGTATTTTATGTGTATTTTGTTGCTTTTATGTGTTTTATGTGTTCTTGGTTGTTTTATTTGTTTTATAGGAGTTAAGGAATCAATTTGAAGCTTAAATGGGCAAATTTGGAAGCACTAATAAAGGAGTGAAGAAGAAATCCTATCGCGAGCGCGACAAGGGACGCATGTCTAGGGCAAGAAATGAGCAAGAGAAAGGTGGAAGAAGGAAGTGTGTCTTGTCGCAAGTGCAATAGGAGGCGGTTAAAGGCAGTTAAGCTTGAAAAGTCACCTAAAAGGACACCAAGGGTTGCATACCTATGGAGAGGCACTTGATGCTTGAAAATTTATAAATACCCTAGAAGTTATAATCAAAGTGTGGAGAGATCTATTGTTTATTTTTCTTATTTGAAAATGTAATTGTAGAATATAGTTGTAGGTTTTAGTTTTAGTTTTATGGCTTGAAGAGAAGACAAATACAAGGAAGAGGACTACACTTGGTGAAATGAAAAAGGGTTGAGAGATTCCCTTCTTTTATTTCTAATCTTTACTTCTTCTTTTTTATTATTATGAATACTTTTTAGGAATTTGAATATCAATAATTATATTTAATCAATTCTCTTTCATTTATCTTTATATGTAGGATTTGCTATTAAAACTTTATTAGTATCATTATGAGTTAAAGAAAACGACCTTAGATGGCAATTCCTTCTCTGAAAATCATCATAGTTATTATAAGTAAGAGAGTTAGCGAGAGCAACATCTTTTTGATAGTTAATAGGAATTTATTATCAAAGCATAGTTTGAGAGATCGCATGTGGAGATAGTTGTTATAGGTTGGTTTTTATTCTTTGAATGTGTATTTATGTAATTCTAGTCTAGATGTAAGAGCTGCGATTTAGAACGATAAATTCATGTTTAAGGCATAATTTAGTCTAGATGCGAGAGCTACGACATAGAACATTATTCCAACTTGGCTTACATGATAAAGATTAAATTCTAAATAAAAGAAAACTAACAAGTTCCATATATATATATATATTACATTCATCACATTCATAAGTCTTCTCTGATCATCATTAAAGCAGAATAATATTTAATTTAGTGTAGTGTAGTGTTAATAATAGTTTTAATTTGCAAATTAATTAGCATTGTAAACAAGATTAAAATTGAGTAGTAATAGTGTACAATGTTAATCAACATTCCTCGTGGGATCGATATCTGAAGTACTATAATTGGTACACCGTATACTTGCGGTATTTAAGCTTTTAAAAAAAGTATAACAAGTTTTTTTGCGTCGTTGCATGGGAATGCTTGATTAAATGTATTGTCATTATGAATCTTGATTTATGATTTTGGATTACAATATTTAATTAGTTTTGTTTTGTGTTGTTTTTATAAGAGTTTGTTTGGTTTTATTTTTTATATTATTTTATTTTTAAGTTTATTCGGTATACTAACATAGTTTATTTTTGGTTCTACAGGTTATACTACTTAGTATTTCATTACAAATTTCAAGAAAAAAATCTAAACTAAAAAACTAATGATTTTTCTTCATTATTGCGAATGCAAGGTCTGTCATGAGCGTGACATATATTGCGAGCACGATGCCCAAAAAGTGACACCTAGTGGACCGACTGTGTAACGTTTCCTTTAACTCCTACTTTTTAATTTTATTTTTGTATTTGTATTTTTGCATGTATCTTTTTGTTTATTATTCTTTTATTGTGTATTTTGTGGTGTCTTCCTTACACAATGAGGACATTATGTCCTATAAGTGTGGGGAAGCTAGTTGTTAGTTTGTATATAGGATTAGTTTTAAGTTTTTATGTTATGTTATGTTGTGTTATGGAGTTTTTCTTTTTGAGGTACTTACTTGGTGGAATATGTAGGTGATCCTTATGTAGTTAATTGTGAGTCTCTTGGATACATTTATTCACTTGGAATTAAGGATTTTTTTGTTTTAATATGATTATGCTTCTATGGATAGGCATGTTTAGGTAAAGTACTTTGGTATACATTTCTTTTAAGCCAAGTTTCTTTAAGTATGTTCTTTAAAATATTGAGTTTTGCATGATGTAGAGTTTTATCATAACCATGGTGAGCTTTTAAGCTTTACTGATATTAATAATTTTTGTTGAGAGAATTCCTCTTGTATTCATTACTCTAGAACTTATTTTAGATAATTATTGAGATCACATTTAGTATATAATATGCATGACAAATGATAAGGACGTTAGAAATAACCTCTTTTAGCTTGCTTAAACAACTACCCTTTTTGACTTTAGGTAGCCATTTTGAGCTTATCCCATTTTATTCATGCGCTTATGTTTAGCCTTAACCAAATTTTTGATAAATTGAGAATTTATATGGAGAAAAACTTGTGTGGGAGATGTAGTATTGCTTTGATAAGTAAGACAAAGTATTGATATTTTGTAAGAATGAATTACTTATGAATCAATTTTATTCCCTTAAGTTTAAGGTCCATTAGTTTAAAAAAAAGAAAGAAAAGAAGAAGAAAAAAAAGAAAAGAAATAAAAACTACTACATTAGGTTGCTTTGAAATAATGAAAACATAAGTAAGAGAAGCAACTAGTTGAAGTTGAGCATAATGTGAAAACTAGTGGGAATTGAATAATGTTGTAAGGGGATATGGAAATTTCATTGGGAAAGATAGATATCATGCTTTAGTTTTTGCAATATGAAGTCTTACTTATTTTAGTACTTGCTATATTTTTCCACATAAATGAGCTACTTAATCGAAATTTTTCCTACCCTAACCTAAGCCAACCTACAACCCTTTAAATACCCTTTTAATTTTGTGCATTATTCTATGCAAGTGATGGAGATTATTATTTAATACAAGCCTATGGTATGTGATGGTATAAGAGGAAGTATGAGTTAAACACAATCCATTAAACACTTGAGTGATGTGAGGCACAAATTATGAGAGAATAACTCTATATTTTGTACTACTTGCTAGGTTAGAGTACATGTTGTAAGAAATAAAGGTTTTTAAGAGCTTTATTTATTTGTACTTTACATTCTCTTGTTTATCTTATTAGGGGCATATGAGTATTAAACCTTATAGATCTAAGATTTTGTTTTGGTATTTGTTGACATTGACTAAATAATTAATATGTTAAAGAAACATTGCATGTGTTAACTTGTGAGAATCTCAAAAAGGACGAACTCCATATTCCATGTTTTATTTTTTATTTATATGTTTGAGCTATGATATTTTCTCTTGCATTTTGAAGCTTTGCTTGAGGACAAGCAAAGGTTTAAGTGTGGGGAATTGAGATGAGCTTGAAAAAATCATAAATAGTTTGTATGCGTGTTTAGTTTTATTAAGTATAGTGTTTAATATTTTGGTATTTTATGTGTATTTTGTTGCTTTTATGTATTTTGTGCGTTCTTGGTTGTTTTATTTGTTTCATAGGAGTTAAGGAATCAATTTGGAGCTTAAATGGGCAAATTTGAAAGCACTAATAAAGGAGTGAAGAAGAAGCCCTATCGCGAGCGCGACAAGGGACGCATGTCTAGGGCAAGAAGTGAGAAAGAGAAAGGTGGAAGAAGGAAGTGTGTCCTGTCGCGAGCGCGACAGGAGGCGGTTAAAGGCAGTTAAGCTTTAAAAGTCACCTAAAAGGACACCAAGGTTCACCAAGGATTGCATACCTATGGAGAGGCACTTGAAGGGACTTGATGCTTGAAAATTTATAAATACCCTAGAAGTTATAATCAAAGCATGGAGAGATCTATCATTTATTTTTCTTATTTGAAAATGTAATTGTAGAATATAGTTGTAGGGTTTTAGTTTTAGTTTTATGGCTTGAAGAGAAGGCAAATACAAGAAAAATGACTACACTTGGTGAAATGAAGAAGGGTTGAGAGATCCTCTTCTTTTATTTCTAATCTTTACTTCTTCTTTGTTATTATTATGAATACTTTTTAGGAATTTGAATATCAATAATCATATTTAATCATTTCTCTTTCATTTATCTTTATATGCAGGATTTGCTATTAAAACTTTATTAGTATCATTCTAAGTTAAGAAAAAAGACCTTAGATGGAAATTCCTTCTCTAAAAATCATTATAGTTATTATAAGTAAGAGAGTTAACGAGAGCAACATCTTTCTGATGGTTAATAGAATATTCATTATCAAAGCATAGTTTGAGAGATCGCATATGGAGATAGTTGTTATAGGTTGGTTTTTATTCTGTGAATGTCTATTTATGTAATTCTAGTCTAGATACGAGAGCTACTATTTAGAGTCATAAATGCATGTTTAAGGCATAATCTAGTCTAGATGCGAGAGCTGCGACATAGAACATTATTCCAACTTGGCTTACATGATAAAGATTAAATTCTAAATAAGAGAAAACTAACAAGTTACATATATATATATATTACATTCATCACATTCATAAGTCTTTTTTGATCATCATCAAAGTAGAATAATATTTAATTTAGTGTAGTGTAGTGTTAATAATAGTTTTAATTTGCAAATTAATAAGCATTGTAAACAAGATTAAAATTGAGTAGTAATAGTGTATCGTGGGATCGATATCTAAAGTACTATAATTGGTACACCGTATATTTGCGGTATTTAAGGTTTTAGAAAAAGTATAACACTGATCTAGGGGCAGTCCATTGAGAGTCATTAGCCACCATCTCATCCAACATATGAAAAGCTTCCTCGGGCAATTTGTTTAAGAAGGACCCTACAGATGCTGCATCTAATAATGACCTTGTTTAAGGTGTAACTCTAGCATAAAATATGATCATTAATTGGTAGATAGCTATTTCATGGTGCAGACCACTTCTCAATAATCTCCTAAACCTTTTCCAAACCTCATGAAAAGGCTCCTTATTCATTTGATGGAAACTTATTATACTATTACGAATACTTGCAGTCTTGGTTGGAGGAAAAAATCTCATCAAAAACTTCTCTTGCAACTGATCCCATAATCATATTGACTGGCTTGGTAGCATCTGTAGCCACTCCCTCACTTTTCCAATCAAAGTGAAGGGAAATAACTTCAATCTCACTGCATTCGTAATAACACCTAAAATTTGAACCGTGTCACTGACCTTTTGAAATATATCAATATGTTAAGCGGGATCTTCTACTTCTGAATCGGAGAACTGATTCCTCAATACCATAGTGATGGTGGCTGGTTTGAGCTTAAATTGTATCACTTTTGGTAATACAATTGTTCTATGATCTTTATTCCACCTTAGCACAGCGTAGTCCCTTATAGTCATTTGTCTAGGCATTTCTTCTCTTCGTACCCCTGGCATTTCTTCATATGCCCTCGGCATTTGTTCATTCTCGGGAGAAAACTCATTAAGAGGAGGATTAAGCTCCATATCATTGTCTTTATTGGCTCTCCTTCTTTGATGTATGGTCCTCTCGATTTCAGGATCAAAGGGTGCTAATTGTTCTCATCTCACTCCGTTCATGCACCACTATCACCTTAAAAGAATCAAAAAAGTAAAACAAGAAAAAGAAAACACATAAAAACAACAATTACAAATCACAAATAACGCTAATCTCTGGCAAAGGCGTCAAAAACTTATTTCGATCCTAGCAAGTATACTTAATCGACAAGTAGTAAAGAGAAGTATTTTTAAGACTCTCAAATATCGTACTCAAGGAATTATGTGTGCAAGTTAAGACAATCGATCATATGATAAAGAATTCCTAAAAGCTTTGATGATTGTGCTATAGTTATCTAAAATGAACACTTTAAATACTAAAGTATGCAATGGAAAGAAGTTAAATTTAAACTTGTAGTAATTCAAGTAAGAGCTAAATTATGAAAAATTAACAAGTGTAAAAATCTATATAAGGAAACATTGCTCGGGTTCACTCATCCACCCCATACCTAATGTGAATAAATTTAGATTAACGTAATATATGAATGAATCCGGGATAACCCTCTTAACACAAGCGTCCTATTCCAGAGCAAGCTATTCTAATTGCAAAGCATCCCATTTTGGAGCAAGCCTCACAACTAGCCTAATCATAGGTTTTAACATCCTAAGTTTGATTTGCTTCCCTATTCCGGAGCCTAACAATCCAAACTCATCTATTTCACTCCACACTCTAACTTGAAAACCATAAAATACTGCAAATCTAGAGTCTCATTCTAGAGCAATCCAAAATAGACAGCATTTTTGATAGAAAAGCTAAGCAAAATTCATTCATAGTATTCAACCCAAACAGGCATTAGCATCTAACCAATATATAAGATAAAAACCATTCATCAAAGCTGGAAAAATTACTTGAGAAGCTAAAAACTAATGAAATAAGAATAAGTAACAGTGAAATAAATCAGTCATTCATATATATAACTAAAAATATGTTCAATATTCACATTGTAGGTAGGGGTTCAAAGATCCCCCAAACAACTGAGGAACTACTCACAATCCATTACAAAATAAGAAGACAAAAAGATAGAATAAACCCTAAAACTCATGGTGGAAGAATACCCAGTTGAATCCCAAGTCCTTCAATCTTCTTCTCCAATGCTTGAAAGGAAATAAGTTGAAAACTATGTAAATCTAAGTATCTAAGCAGTCTATTTGTGTTTAATCTATATGTTTTGCTGTAAATCTATATATCTAACTATGCAAATGAACAAAGGAATGAAAGAAGGAAGAAATAAAACCTTAAAACTAAAGAAAACCAAACTTTCTCGACTCTGCAGAAAAATCTGCTATTTATAGGTGATCAGTTTCTAGCAAGTGTACTAGATCTGCTAGTAATACAGGAAAATATAAATTAAGACCCAAAAATATCGTACCCAAGGAAACATAGATTGCTAAAAATAATATCTATATATGAATTAAATTAATCCGAGATTGTTTTCCAAATGTTTTTGATTTAAAAGCAAAAATTAAACAAAATAAACAATTAAACAAAACAAAAGCTAAAATTAAACTAACATGAATTAAAAACAAAACAATAACTGAAATTCTCTTGCTAAAGGAACTATCCACCTTAACTTTCATTGTAATGACTTAAATTCAATAGAAACACCAGTGATTATGGAAAAACTAGTAATAAAGCAAGATATCTTTATTCAAGTATATCATTCTTAGTATTAAACTCATAGACAAATCTAATGCTTAGCATGAAAATCTAGTTTTAACTTCCTAAATATTCATTGAATCCTTTCTCAAGTAATTCAACTCCAATTTATTCTTAGTTCTTCCTCTCTTAGAATTAATCAATAAAATTCACACATAATTATCTCATATTTCGGATAATAATCATGCATAAACATTAAAGAGTTAACCTAAGAACATGCAAATCATTAACTATATCAAAACCAATTTTTAGTTATTTATTCAATAAACCAATAATCAATCTCAACACAATCAAAGATAAGAATATGCTTAAAACCAAGAAATAATCAACCGATATTGAAATTAAGCTCAAAATAAAGTCATAACAATGAAAATATAAGTTTTCAAGAATCCGTTAGCAAAAGAAGAAAAACTATTTACTAAACATGTTTAAAAACTAAAACAAAGCTTTGAAGAAAATAATAAAAATAGAAAACTACGTAAAAGAACTAAGAAAATAATATGCTTAATTGAAAGATTGATTCTAATTCCCTAATTGATTTTCTACTTGATTCCCTCTCTTTGGTGTTTAGAGTTATCTATTTATAGGCAAAATGTGTTGTAAAAGCTTTCCAAACTTCCCAATTTGGAGTAGGAAGAGAATCCTTCTTGAATTGGAAAAATCGCAAATCCTTCGCTTCATGGGAGAGTCTACATGTGGTTATGTGTTTTCCTTTGTAAAATTGCACATGGCCATGTGTTCTCCTTTAAAGAAAATCACGTGGCCATGCTTATTTCTTTGTTAATCCATACGTGGGCACATATCATGCATCAAAAGGGACACACGTGATCACGTGTATTTCTTCCTTTCCTTGCACGTGGCCACGGGTAAGTCTTCATGTAGGGACACACGGCCACGGGTCAATCTTCTTGTTCCTCAAACGTGGGCACGGGTTCCTTTTTGGTTTTCATTCACTTGTCTTTCACGTGGCCATGGGTAGATTTACTTCACATACTCACGTGGCCATGGGTAGATTTACTTCACATACTCATGTGGCTATGGGTTCCTTAGTGCAATCTTTACGTGGCCACGGGTTCTTCTCTTCATCTATTTCACGTGGTCATGTGAAAACCTTCTGGACTCGACGCTCATTTTCTCGCATCAATTTTTCCACATTTGCAGTTTTGGCCCTAATCTTTGCCTTTTTTGCAATTTAAACCCTTTTTAGCAAATTAAACTTGAAAACAACCAAATCTTTGAATTAACTCCAAAAACATAAAATTAACCAATTAAACTCAAATCTAACCTAATTAAACACCTAAAAATATATTAAAAACACCATATAAATCACCATTATCAATAGGCCAACATGGTTCACGGTTACCAAAGATTATTTGCTAACCGTGACCTACTTAAAAATCCCTTTTTTAACTAGATTGAGTCACGATTATTAGGAAATTTCAAGTAACTGTGATGTAGGTTCAAACTGCTTCTTAACAGGGGGCACGGTTACCACTAAAAACCTGATAACCGTGAGATAGCTCTCTCTTGCATTCTGGACTGAAAACATGACTACCTCACGGTTACTACAAAAAACCTGGTAATCGTGAGGTACTCCTCCTTTAGAATCTGAACTGAAGAGCTTCATAGGTCATGGTGAATACCCTTATATGAACAATTGCTCTACTGACCATGACATACTCCAAAATGGTGCATTTTAATAGACAACATAGGTTATGGTTACCAAAAAAAACCTAATAATCATGAGGTACCTACAAAATTCACAATTTAGCACAAAATTCCATCAAAAGCTCTTCAAAACACACAAAAGCTAGAAATAACTGAGAATGGGATTAAATTATTAAATGCAAGCAAAATAAAGCAAAAGACACTAGAATACACTTAATCTAAAACTAAAAATTGAATTAGAGTTATCAGCGTTATGATTAATCATTTTAAACAATAAAAGATGGAAAGGAATATACCTGAAACTGGGCAAGGAGATCAGAGCTAGGCTTGACCTGGAAACGATTATTCCAAAAATTTAAATGAGCTTTTTCAACCTCAACTCTCTCTTCATTAAAACCATCATTTGATTCATATTCCCATGTTTGTCTTCCAAGAAAATTGTTTTTATGTAAATGTGTAGACTCTTTCCTCTCTTTGTTATCTTAAGCTTCCACATATTCACTCTTTTTCTATGCAATATGAGTATGTAGTATCACTTTTTTTCTCTTCTTCCCAACATATAATGGCACATGTGCAAGTCTGTACAGACCCACAAATATATCGACATGTGTGTATATATATATAATGTTATAAATGAAAAAATTATTAAATAATAATCAAATCTCTAAATTTGACTTCATAATTGATAAAGGCTTCATAAACGAAAAAACTTATTAAATAACATTCAATTCTCTAAATTTGACTTCATAATTTATACTTCACCATTAATCATTTTATAAAGGCTTACTAAGCATACTAACATTTAAATTTGACTTTAAAATTCATTTAAATATTTAAATTTTAACAATAATATATTGAACATTCAATAAGAAAACAAAATTCATTTCCATTTTAATTTTCGTGAGTATCATTAAACATGGGGAACATGTGTATTTAACACAACAATACAAATATCACATTAATGCACATGAGTATCATGTGTTTTAGTTTTCAAAAGGCTGCGAATTTGTTTCAATTTTCAAAAGATGATATGAATATATTATTTACAAAAATGACAAATAACTGAATTATAAAAGTTAAATTCAAATGTATTTATAAATTGAGATAGTGAAATGTGATATAATTTATAAAATGAAATGGAGATACTAAAAAGCCATATTTTTTTTAAAATATCATTCCTATATTTTTTTTATTTTTTTATAAATCATTTAGATCTGGAGAAAATTCTATAGAACACTTTAGAATGGAGGATGATAACAAAGGTAATTTAGTCTGATATAAAACTTTAGGGCATTTAGAGTCCTCAGGGTATGCAAATTCTTACCCTATAAATGGCTAAATCAGTTATTCACTTAGCCATGATTTTTCCTATTTTTATTGGATTCTTTCTATTTTCTATGATTTGTTTATGATTTTACTAAACAAAGGTACTGACTTGATCGTCAAAGTATTCGTAAACCTGCACAAGTCATTTACTCTTTTATACAGGTATCAAGCTTGGGTCAAGATTTTTTTGACAATGTTATCATTGGTGCAGTGAGCGTAGAACACACCTTCACCCATTTTCATTGCAATCTTTGCATCAATTATATCAAAAAATTGGCTTATTAGCACTTGATTGGTTTGTTGGAGGGCAAAAAAAAGGGAGAAACTACGTTGTTTTGCTGGCTAGGGGTAAGAGACCCAAAACGGGAAATTACAATTGAAAATTGATTCAATTCATCTAATGCCAACCGTCGCTCATTGTCAAGGGCCCCTCATCATGACTAGTAGCACCCCCATCGTGATCGCCACTAATTTTTGATACTAATCGTTGCAACTATCGTCGCCACCCTGTTGCTAGGGAGGAGGTCGGACAAGCACCGCAGCACCACCATTACTAGGGAGGAGATTGGACAAGCACCGTTGCACCATCGTCGCTAGGGAGGAGATCGGACAAGCACTGCTACACCACTGTTGCTACCCAAATCTTCATCGCCCATAAAATTGGGGTTTTTATCTGGAGATCAGATGTATCGATGGAGATCAACACCAATGCTTCTTTGGCTGGCCACTGCGAGAGCCACCACCCTATTTTCAGAACTCCAAAGGTTTACCATTGAACTTGCATGCATTCCTCCCTTAGAATAGCTAGAACACTAGATACTCAGCTGAGATTTTGGTTAACAATCATTGTCTTACAATTAAAAGATACTCAATTGCTTCATCAATTTTAGGAGCTTATTTTGATTTATTAGCTTCAAGGTAGGCGCATCATAGTTATATTATTTTTTGCTAAATGCTTAATTTGTTAGGGCCACCATAGCCCATATAAGCATATTTAAATGGAAATTGGTTGTGTTTTTCATATATTTATGGCACTTGTATTATCTTCACGGCCTTAATTTTTGTTCTTGTTTAACTAACAATCTACCAAACAAGACAAGTGGATTTTGAATTTTTAGTAGCTATTTTTCAATAATAGCTCAAAACAATAAATAATAGTATGAACAAGGCAACTCTCAGTCTAGACTTTGAGGGACAAGCATGCTTCAAGCTTATTACAACTCTTACATGCTTTCTACAGTACATTTTTCTCTCAAGTGAATTTTTACTACACTTTTATACTTGTCTTTCGACTCTATTACACATGATTTTATTATTGTGAAGTCAAACATATTTATATCTCATTCAATTTTGACACATGTAATATAAGCTTACTCTAAAGATAAGAAGTAATAGTTTATACAGCTAACCAATTGCCTTGCGCATATATTTTTAAAGTACAAATTTGCATTTTTTTATACTCCACATAACTTATTAGACCAAGAGGCAAAAGTCAAATTGACACTTTTTGCAGATTTAAAAATTAGTTGTTACTAGCTAAAATAAGTTGAGTTCTCACAGAGCTCAATTTTAGGGTAGAAAGCAAAGTATGAAGTTTTAAGCTTATAAAATGATAAGTATTTTCATCTACTTATATATTTTCAAGTATAACGCATCACTTATACTCTGTTTTTTTAACCAAAATTTTAAGTTATGTAGCAAAAGCTCTACAACGGGCAATGCAAACTCTACAATATTTTACAACTCATTCTATCACACTCTTGGAATATTTCCAACTTGAAGAAGTACCATCAATAACCCTGCTTAAACAGACATGTTCGCCATGAGCACTTTATCAAAATTTCATTAGGCATGTTCGCCACGAGCACTTCATCAAAAGCTCACTAGGCATGTTCGCCACGAGCACTTAATCAAAAGCTCACTAGGCATGTTCTCCACGAGCACTTCATCTAAGCTCGTAGTCATGTTCACCATGAGCACTTTATCTAAGCTCATAGGCATGTTCGTCATGAGCTCCTTTCTTAGCTCACACGACACTCTCGCCACGAGCTCTATTTTTAGCTCAAATCAGCATATTACCACAAGAATGATCTCACTAGCTCAAATTGGCACATTGCCATGAGCATATTATAATTTTAAGCTCAAACTCGGTAGTTTTTCCATGAGCTATGAAGACTTATTCGCTCACTAGGGTTGTACCCGCTAAAGAGCAACCCTTAAAAATGCTACCTCAAATGTTGCTAACATAAATGTCGCACACTAGAGGGGGGCGGACTTATGATAAAAAAATGGTAATTTAGTTAGATATAAAACTTTAAGGCATTCAGAGTCCTAAATGTATGTAAATTCTTACCATATAAATAGCTAAATCAGTTGTTTATTTAGGTATGATTTTTCCTATTTTTATGGGATTTTTTCTATTTTCTATGGTTTTTTCTATGATTTTTCAAGTCAAAGGTATTGACTTGACCGTTATAGTATTCGTAAACCTCCATAGGTCATTTACCCCTTTTTTACATGTATCAAACTCGGGTCAAGATTTTTTCGACAATGTTATCAGAGGAGAAGGTACTTTAGGTAATGAAAGTGCCCAAACTATAAATTAAATACAAACAAATTGTATTTTACAAGCCTAATAAATAAGACGGGTGCAAACGGGCAACAATTGATTCTATCTTTCATTTGATAATCAATGGTATTCCTTCTTTTCATTTACTATTTTGCACCGTCTAAGGGGATATCAGATGCAAAAATTTTCATTAGATTTTTGTATAGCTATTCTGTCATTATTTCTTATATTGTATTCCACTGGTTGTAACATTTGATACATATAAAGCACGTTTGGTTCACTACATTGTATTAGCCTTTATAGTATTAATTTGTATAGTATTAGTTTATGTAGCATTAACTTGTATAGTATTAGCCTATATTATATTATACAGTGCTTAGTACAAAATTGTATTAGTCTATAATATTATATATTGTATTTGGTGCATAATATCGTAATATATTATTTTTGAAAAATTAAAAATAGATACAATTAAATTATTTTTATTGTAACTAATTTAGATAAAAAATTATAATTATGAAATATAAATTTTAAAACATCAATTTTTATTAAAAAACGAAAAAAAATTAATAAAAAATGACTATATATTATTAGAAAGATCGGCATTTTAAAATCAAAATTAGATAAAAAATGAAAAAAATTTAAATGACGAATTTGACGAAATATTTGAGCAAAAAATGAAAGAATTTATCAATTATAATATAATTTTTATATAATAGTTATTAAGTTATACATTCAATATTATAAGTTTGAAGATTTAGTTGCAATGTGGTAATGGTAGTGGCAGCGATGTGGTGGTGGCAACGGTGACGGTGGTGGCAGTGATGGTTGTGGCAACGATAGGGGTGGTTGTGGCAGTGGGCAGCAGCAGTAGCGCGGCGGTGTAGTAGTATGGGCAGTGGTGGCGGCGGTGGCAGCAGTGTGGTGGTGCTGGCAGAGTGGTGGTGGCAATGGCAGTTGTGGCGGCAACAGAGTGGTGGTGGTGGTGTAGTGGTATAGGCAGTGGTGGTGGCGGAAATGGCGGTAGTGTGGTGGTGAGGGCAGAGGTGGTGGTGGTGGTGATGATGGTAATGGTAGTGGCAATAGTAACAGTTGCAACAGCAATGGAGTCGTGGTGGCGATGGCAACATCTGCAATGTGGTGGTGTGGGCAGTGGTGGTGATAGTGGTGTGGTGGCGGCAGCAGTGTGGTGGTATTGGTGGTGGGGTTGGCAATGTTGTGCCGGCCAAGGCGGCGATAATGACAATAGTAGTGGGGGTGGTGGTGGTGGCAGCAGGGGTGGTGGTGGCAGCAGGGGTGGTGATGATGGCAGTGGTGGTGATGTCGGCAGTGGTGGTGGTGGCAGCAGGGGTGGTGATAATGGCAGTGGTGGTGATGTCGGCAGTGGTGGTGATGTCGGCAGTGGTGGTGGTGGCAGCAGGGGTGGTGATGATGGCAGTGGTGGTGATGTCGGCAGTGGTGGTGATGTCGGCAACAACGTGGCAGTGGAAGTGGCAGCAATATGATGGTAGGGACGATGACAGCGATGGTGAAGGCAGTAGTGGTAGTGGTATCGGTAGCGGCGTGGTGGCGGTATGACGAAGGGGGTGGTGGTGATGGCGATGGCGATGGTGATGATGGCACTGGTGTTGGCGGCGACAATGATAGTTGTGGTGGTGGCGGTGGCAATAGAAATGATGGTGCAATGGTATTTAGTACTAATATTATGTTTATTGTATTGCACAAATTCAAAAATTTATGATATATTATTTTATATAGCATATATAGAATAATGAAATATATAGTATATTATATTATCTTTACATTAAATTTTCAAAAATTATTTTAAATATTTTATTTGTATTAGCTTATACTCTATATTATAATATGCTACATGCAATTTAGTGAGCCAAAACGTTGCGATTGTTATGAAAATTACTAATAATTAACTGTATTATTTTAACTGTATTATTTTAACCAAGACTCTTGGTCTAACAGTCTACCAATGACAAAAAACTGGTTTCATGGTTGAGAATGACGCGTTGGAGATGTGACTTGAAATTTAGTTTGGATTGTACCACACGTAAATTTTTTTTTTTCTTGACAAGTTTCATTTTTAGTTTGAAGTAAATAAAAATTTTCTTATCCCTATCCTAAATAGGAATTTTCGATAATTTAGAATTCTTGTCAACTTGATTATTTAGAAGTCTTGTAGGATTGCTTTATATTTTTAGACCCACAATTTAATTTGTAATTGCGTGAAAATGTGAGATTTTTTTTGGAAGAAATTGAGTTATAGGATTTTAATGATTTTCTCTATTTGTATATCTCTTTTGACTTGTGGATTTTTTTTTTTTTTTTGCCCCCGCTTTCCATGAACGTGGGCTAATGTCTAACTTTGTCTTTTTTTGTTTTTATTTCTCTCAATTTTTTAATTTACATAATAATTATTAAGGCATTAGATGGCTGAATCTTAGAAGCAGATGGAGTTTTGATGAAACCAGTTAGGAAAGGGGAGGCAAGAGAAAGCATTATAATTAATTCCAACAAAATGAAAATCATAGAAGCATATAGAAATTATAGATTGGATAGGGGTCCGAAGAATCTGGAACAATTTCAAATAATAAATACTTTTCAAATCAAACTCAATAAAATAAATCAGGGAAAGACTATTAACAGTGACATTATTTGAAAAGAAGACTGTATAAATATGATATTTGTGTTTTCTCTGTTTCACACTTCTGCGAACTTATAATTATAAAGCATTATTTCCTTCATTCGTTCATTCCATCCACGATAAACCTATATTTTCTTTGCCTGCTAACAATTATTATTTCTGGAAGACAGAGGAACGTGTCGGCGATATTCAGCTAGAGCCCACAGGGGGAAAATATTTCTATATGCTCCATACTGCAACATGCAATTCTTCATAAATGCTCCTACTATTTCCTGTCAATAATCAAATTAGATCAACTAACATTTCAAAATTAAAGAAAATGAGCCTAGCTATATCTATGTTGATTTTGTTTAAAATAGGTCAATTCATCTTTATTGGTATAAATATATTTTAAGACTGCATACTATTTAAAAAAAAAAACAAAACAAAAGATGAAGTTTTAGCTGAGAATTTTTTTAGTAATTTTTTTGTACAAACTCTCTTTGTTCTTCTCTGTTCTATGCAGTGGATTTATTATTCCTCTATGCTCATGCATTTAGACTTATACCAAACCACATAAATACAATGTTGTCTCAATTTTTTTTATTTATTTCTTATTTTCGGCATCCATCAATCCAAATAAATATTTACTTAACAGAACTAATTGGCAATATTGTAATAATAATTATATTTGAAAGCAGTGGATAATTAATTAATTACCTGTTGAGGAAAATCACCAAATTCTGTCTGAGAATTGATCAGTAACTTAGCAGCACGGTGTAAAGGAGTAGGGTTTCTCTTAGGCTGATAATTAAATAAAATAGAACTTAGAACTTTGGGTAATTGGGATTTGAAAAAAAAAAAAAAAGAGAAAAGGAAAATGGAAACATACCTGCCCAGCAAGAATCAAACCCATCATAGCAAGTGAAGTATGTACCAAATTAGATCGGTTTCCATCAAGAGGGACATATACCTGTAATTTAATAGATGATTAATGGACAATTAATTGTTAATTTTATTTAAAAAAATAGAAAAAAAAAACCTTTTTAGGACAAGAAAGGTAACTCTCTCCCCAACCACCATCAGGCTTTTGAGAATTAAGAAGAAAATCAACAGCTCGACGAATAGCCGTACAGTTTTCAAAAGTGTAGCCAGCTGCTGCTAAACCTCCTATGCCAAACCATGTTCCATATATGAAGCATATTCCCCAATTCCCATACCTGTTTTCAATTTTATTATTATTTTATATATCACACCTGTGCTACATATATAAACCAATATCTAATTAATAAGTACCATGAACCATCAGGTTTTTGCATGTCTTCAATGAACCGTACAGCTTTTACTATGAAATTATCAATTTCTTTCTTCCTGTGCCCAGGATACAACTTCCTAAATAGACTTAATGTTTGAATTGCTGATGATGTGCATTCCACATACCTGATGATTCCACAAAAGTTATGACTTTTTAATTCAAAGTTATAATAATTAATTCTATCATGTAAAAATTTTTCAAAGACATAATTTTATTCATAAAAAGTTGTGGTTAAATTTTAAACAAGATAAAGAAGGATAATGGTCTAAGAGTTCATCTTACTCATGCTCAATCACAATGTCTTCCATGAATTCCACAGGATTCAGCCACTATTTTGTCAAAAACAACAAATGAAAATTTCAGAATTAGATACAAAAATTTCATGAGGAGAGGAAAAATTAAAGATTTCTGATTTTAAACTTTTCTTTTTCTTTCAACTGGGTACGTACCTCCAACAATGAATTTGCTCGTGCAGGTTCCCAAGCTGACTCACCACCATTTTCACTCTTCAATAATAATTAATTAATTAACAACAATTTGGTCTGAACATATTTTCTTGAAAAAACAGTCAAGTTAATAGTCTATTAATCCACACCTGAAGAGAGAGTATGATATTAACAGCATCGTAAAGTTTCTCAGCTTCCCAATTTCTCTCCAACGATCTCAGAGGGCATCATTGAGAAGAGTAGACAACACTATGCAGATAAATACAGAAAAATTTTAATAAATATTGCAATTATGTTAATATATAATACAAATTTATGCTAATGTAATTACCTTCAAGCTCTCAGCAGTGCAATCAGAAACTTGCCATCCATGATCTCTATCAGAAAATGTCCATGCTCCTTTCGATATATGACGAAACATTTTCTTGAAGTCGCCCGAAGGATTCTCAATCACCTTTCAAATTTTAATAGCGTAAAACAAAATCAATGAAGGTTATAATTATTTTAATTGGCTTTCTGCTATCTTTGATAATAAGAATTTAAGTAAAAACCTGAGAATTCTTCAAAAAGCTGTGCCCTTCATTAAGTGTAGGTCCTATTTCCTCAGAAAGATTGCTGGCTATCAAGGCTTGAAGAGCAAAACTAGTATCCCATACTTGGCTCCCAAAACTCTGCAATTTAAACGAATATCGATTTTATAGATTACGTGGTAAAAGAACGCAAATATAAAGGATATTTTTTAAAAAAGTCGTGGGTATTATGTGTAGAAAAAATAACCTGCATCTTCATCCCGTCTTCGGCAAGCCATAAATAATCAGGAATCCTAGCAAGATGCTTCTTAAAAGCATCTCCATTGGGATCTTCAACCCAACGAGCAAGCATACACAATGGCTGTTGCAGTTTGACAATATTATAAATTAATATTACATGTTATCGATTAATACATAGGTTAATTAATACTCTCTCAATTTTTTTTTATTCTGTTACTTTTAAGTAAAATTTAAATTTTATTTATCTGTCATTTTTAAATTTTTAATATAATTTTTTAATTCAATTTTTTTTTGAATAAAATTAAAACCAATTAAATTTTATAATTTAATTTTAATAATATAATTTAATACTAAATTTAAGTTTAATTATTATTTTCTTAATTATATTGAAAATAACCAAAGTGATAAATAAAAAAAATAAAAAAAGTATTGATTTCTTGATTACCTTTTCGACACATCCAATGGTAATGTAACGACTATTTTCATCTTCATAATGAATGTGATCCATTGTTATTTTGAGAGCATTTTTTCTCAATTTGTTGAAGGGCCAATGGTTGAAAAAGAGGCTCGCTAAATGTATAAAGAGCATCCCACATCAATTTTTGTATCATAGTATGAGGGTAGTAATTATCCTCCTGAAATAACGTACATAATTACACTTTGTTTTAGCTTTACGAAAATTAATATCAAATTGTCAAGTGGTTATCATTCAAATATCACTTTTTTTAATTTTTTTTTTTTACGTGAAAACTTGCTATGTTTTGATTTATTAGTAATTTCATACGTCAATCCAAGTAAGAATTTTTGGAGTAATTTATATAACACCTTTGCACATAAATGGCGCACACCCCTTCCAATTGATTTTGTGATAAGGTTGGTTGTAGATTTCTTGTCTTAGTTGTAAAATGAGAGGTGTGACTGGACCAACAAATTTCTTCCCGTACAAATATGACATTGGCATGTAGGTCACCCGACAATAGCAAAACATTTTTGCTGTAAAAGTAATTATAAAAACAAATCATTCCTTTTACCTAAAAAATAATTAAAAACATTAATTGCCACTATAAATGCAATTTATACATATGACCAGCCAATATATGGAATATACTAGAAAAATTTTTAAAAAAGAAAATTAGAAACCTGGATGAAAGGGGAAAAAATGGTAGGAAATGCCCAAAACTCAGGAGGCATGGGATTGGTTCCATCCCATTCATAAACACCGACTATCTGCAAATGTCAATTTCAGAAATTCCAAATACAAAATCAGGAAAATTGATAATTGGATAAATAAAGATTGTATATATATAGGAATAAATAAAAGGCATACAGAGAGCCAGGTCTTTCCCCAGGAGCTAATAGCGGTAGCACCACCATGAAGAAGAATCCAGTTTCTTGCTCTTTCACAAGCGTTTTCGATTCCTCCATTAGGTCCTTCTCCAAGCATTCTCATGCATATATAGTTCAGCACTGTGCAGAACATTGTGCTGTGTCCTATGTGCAATCCCCACCCTCCATCCTTGTTCTATGTATGCATAATTTCCATTAATATAACTGTAAATTTTAAAACGATAACTCTTGCTTCTGATTTTGTATATGTTACCTGGTGACAGTATATGTAACGAAGGATCTCTTTACAATGCTCTTTAGTTAACACTGTATCAAGATGACCTGTAATGTATAGAGAAAATATCTGCATTTGGAAGGAAAATATTTCATTAATTAAAAAAAAAATAAAAGAAAAGAAAAGGAGTTCAAAGAGAAAATTAGTTAAAACATAAATTTTATGATCAGAAAAAAGAAGAGAGAGTGAATGATAATGACCAATGGAGGAAGAAAGAACAAAGTGCCAGCTATTTCTGCACACCAATGGCCATCAGTAGCCTGCAGGGCTGAGAAGCAGCGGACAGTCCTCCTTAAAGCAGCTGCGGCTGCTTCTTTTGTAATTTCCTCATCCTCCTCAATCTTCACTTTTTGAATCGTTTGTTTGAACTTCTTCTCTCTTAGTAACTGTGTTTTATTCACAGATCAAAAGTTCAACACGTTCACTCCAACTGTGTTTTATTTTATTCATTTTCAGGTCGAAGGATTGAAAAAATTACAAAGAAATCAATCAAACATTTTATTTTTCAATCAAAATTTTTAAGTCAATTTTCTACAACTACTCTGTCTGATTTTCCTACAACAAAGGGACTCATTACTCATTTTGTGTGTGCGTGTGTGTATATATATATAAAAGATTTAGAAAAAGCATATATATGCACATATAAATATACCTGAAATTGAGAAAGAAGATCAGAGCTAGACTTGAGCTGGAACCGATTATTCCAGAAATTAAGACGAGCTTGTTGAACCTCAGCAAGCTCTTCAGGAGAACCAGCATCAGGATCATACTCCCATGTTTGCCTTCCCAGAAAATTGTTTTTACTGCAAATGTACGGACTCTTCCCTCTTTCTGCTATCTTAAGCCTCCACATAATCTCTCCGCAATACAAAATGATATTGTCTTTCAGTTCAGTTCACTTCTTTCTTTCGATATCTTTCCCTATATATATAGGACTTAAATGCATCAGTCTATTAGGGACACAGAGGTGGTGACTGCAGCTGATTTTTTTAAAGAAGATAAGACCGCTAGATTTGATGTAGAAATACATTAATGCAATTGAATTCAAATAATTAATTGAAAAAATTATTTTTTGTAATTCATATTATACGAGCCATATTATTGGCGGTTTAATTTATGTAAATTTTTATAAAACACGTTTTATACAGGAATTAGATATTCAATTTTCAATTGATGGATAATTCTTTCAGTAGTATCCGGCACATTTACAGAAAGAATATATATATATATATATATATACTCTTTGCTGAGATAATTTTTTTATGAGAATTAAAAAATAATTAAAATAATTTTATTTTATAAAAAATATAATTAATTTTATATTTTAAATGATATATTTAATTTTAATTAAAAATAAAAATGAGAAAGAAAGAAGAATATTTAAATCGCATAATAAATATAGATATATAAATAAATTTAATAGAAATATTTATATTTTTTTTCTAAATTTTGAAATTGATATTTAAAATGGAACAAATGAAGATAAAGAAGTACTCACTCCGTTTTTTTATCTGTCACTTTTATTATTTTTATTGGAGTTAAAAAAATAAATATATTTAAATTTAATATTAAATTATATAATTAATATTAAATTACTAAATAAGATAGAATATTAGTTACCTGACTAAAAAATTATTATCTAACGTTTATGTAAAAATTCTTTTCTATGTTACTGTAAATTATTAACTGAACAAAATATTGGTACCAATAAATAATTATAGATGGACTTGAGTCAAATCACCGGATCACAAATGACCAAAATTTTACAAATCACAAACAAGCCAAGTTGGACCAAATTGATCATAATCCAAATATATCATTGATAACAATCGGACTATTAGATTGATTTAATGGTCCGACATAAATCGAGTACCTTATCCAAATAGGACTCGATGAGCCAATCAAAGATCGAGCTCCTCAGGGATATATGGCAAAACCATAGATCGATAAAAGGCTAGTTTCGAAAACAACTCCACCACGTTGAACAGACAATCGTCACTAACCCACGTTCCCTCGAAAATCACTGCTACTGGATTAATCGCCGGGAAAAATGGAAAACTCCTCCCATTAACTCCTAGAAACGTGGTAACCCTACCTATAAAAGAATGAGAAATATGTATGAAAAGGTTACTTAATTTTCTTTCACTCAAGAACTCTTATTCTCTCACCCAGAATCTCTAACTTGACCGTCGGAGGCTCCCTTGTCGAAAACCAACCGGTCTATTGTTTGTGTTTGCAGGTGTTCACAGTCGCAAGAAACTTGCTGTACATTTTCTTTTGTCATCATTTGGTGCGGTGAGCGTGAAACATGGACCTTTTCCCATATCTCAACCCAAACACTTCCCAACTAGAAAACCAAACGTCCAACCCCACTCCGTCAGGAACACTGCAATTCCTCCCTCAACCCAATGACCCGATCTCAGCTTCCCCAGTCACGACAATTCCAACCATTACTCCTAGCATTATCCCGCAAACGGCCCAATCCCTCATCGCCGAGCTATCAGCAATTGTAGCACAGGCTCAACCTCAGCCCTTACACCCGCAAAACACCAATATGCCTCACCCTTCTCAGCCTCCTGCTCAACAAACCTTCTCTCCAACATTACCACAAAACCCTAACTCCACTATCACCCTAACTACCGAATAATTCAATCACCTCTTGGACGACAGAATCCAAAGGCAGCAAAATCGAACTACCATTCAATACCAAGGCAGTTTTCGATCACCCCTCTCTCGCAAAATATTAGCCGCTCCATTTCCCAATATTTGCCTCCTTCACCTCAAAATCTATAGTGAAAACACCGATCCCCGAGCTCATATTGACCAGTTCCAGCACACTATACTGGTCCTCACGGCTGACGACTCCACCTTGTGCAAGATTTTCCCCCAAACCCTGGACGACTCAACCCAAATCTGATTTCGAAACCTGCCATCACATTGTATTCAGAACTTCGAATAGTTCAGTGACATGTTCATCACCAAGTTCATGGCAGCCATTCGCCTGAACAAGGTTTCTGCCGATCTGAACCTGGTACAGCAGGAAAAGGGCGAATCACTACATGCCTACGTAGAAAAGTTCAACGATGTAGCCATGGATATACAGAACCTGAACTTGGAGGTCGTCATTAATGCCCTAATTCGAAACACAAGGTGTCAGGATTTCAGCGACTCCCTAAGCAAGAAACCCCCGAATGACTTTACCGAGCTAATGTCCCGAGCACACAAGTACATCCACATGGATGAAGCTCGGCATCTCCGCAATGCCTCCCATAGATCATGGGCATTGGAGAAGGAGGGTGGAGATAGCATAAGGTTCACTCGAGAAGGAGGAAATCCCAGGAAGGTAGACCAAAAGAAGTACCGAGGAGGCAACTGGACTAACAGGTCATATGCAATCACCACTCCCCGCCCGGATAACAAAAAAGATGAAAGACTCACACCCTAACGGCATTTTGGGAACAGATTTTATCTTGGTTAAAACAGAACGGACAGGTTAATTGGCCAAGACCCATGAGAGAAGATCCAAACTGAAACCAAAACCTCTATTGTGCTTTTCATAGAGATAAAGGCCACGAGACCGAAGAGTGTAGGCAACTCAAGCAGGAAATCGAGCACCTAGTTCTGAAGGGAGCCCTTGCTCGTTTCACAAAGCAAGACGAAAGAGGGAAAAGACAGAGGTTGCCATTTCCTCAACCGAGCAGAGCCAATGGTAGAAGGCGAACACTCGCTGGAGTCATACATATGATCTCCGGAGGTGAACAAAAAGACCATTCCCAGAAGAGAAAGTCCAAGGAGGTCATATCCGTTGGGCGGGGGACAAGCTCGACCACAAGTATGATCCAATTTACAGTGGTCGATGGTGCACATGTTCGGCATCCGCACACAGATGCCCTAGTTGTTGAAGCAGTCATTCAAGACTTCCTGGTCCAGCGAATACTGGTTGACATGGGGAGTGCGGTCAACCTCATAACAGCTCAAGCATACAAAGCATTGGAGATGTCAGACCACAGGCTCGAGGAAGTCAGGGTCTCCCTTATTGGTTTGTCTGGAGTACCTGTTCGGGTAGAAGGGCTAGTAAATCTACCCATACAGCTCGGAGACGATGTGGTGGTTTGTGCTTGCTAGGCAAATTTCATGGTGGTTGATATTCCGCTGTCTTACTATGTAATATTCGGCCAACCCCTACTGTCTAAAGTAGACGCCTGTGTCTCCGTAAAAAACCTGGTGCTTAAGATCCCCACAGAAGAAGGAGTGGCCATTTTGAGAGGAAATCAGAAAACGGCTCGGGAGACATACTTAACCATGCTCAGAGGGGCCAATCAAGGCCTGTCCCTTGACGCGATGGATGTACCAGAGAAAGAAGAATGAAGGGTGGAGCCGGCAGAAGTGCTGCAAGTAGTCGAACTAGAGCCAGGCAAGAAGATTCAGATATCAAAGGGAAAGATAGGGGCGGAGAAAGAAGCTCTACTCTCAACCCTCAGGGAGTTTGCGGATGTTTTTGTATGGCGAACCTCGAACATCCAAGGGGTCAAAAAGGACTTAGCAGTTCACTCGCTGAATGTCCGGCCAGAATGCAAGCCAGTAAAAGAAAAGAAAAGGAATCATGCCCTAGAGAGATAGTTGGCCATCGAGCAAGAAACAACAACTTTGCTTGATAGTGATTTCATCAGGAAGATATTCTATCCGGACTAGCTAGCAAATGTGGTTCTTGTTCGAAAAAGTAGCGGCAGGTGGAGGATGTGTGTTGATTTCATCGATCTAAACAAAGCATGCCCGAAAGATTATTATTTGCTGCCAAACATAGACACACTTATGGACTCAACAGCAGGGTTTGAAGAGTACGCCTTCCTCGATGCCTCGACAGGCTACCATCAGATCCCAATGGCCCACTCAGATGAAGAGAAAATAGCATTCATCACCCACAGAGGAACCTACTGTTATCGGGTCATGCCCTTCAGATTAAAGAATGCAGGGGCTACCTACCAAAGGCTGATGAATAAGCTATTCGCCGATCAGTTGGGGAGAAACATGGAGATCTATGTGGACGACATGATCGTCAAAAGCCGAGCCTCAACAGACATGTGCACCGAGCTGAAGGAGACCTTCCAAAGACTTCGGGAGTCAGGCTTGAAGCTCAACCCCGAGAAGTGTGCCTTTGGAGTCCAGTCCGGAAAATTCCTTGGCTTTATGATATCGAAAAGGGGGATCAAAGCAAACCCAGAGAGATCAAAGCGATCATGACCATGGACCCACCCAGAACATTTCGAGAAGTACAAAGGCTAAATGGAAGGATAACAGCTTTGGGCAGATTCATTTCATGCTCGGCTAAACGGTGTTTGCCTTTCTACCGAGCCATCAAAAACCTCAAGAACTTTTCCTGGACGGAAGAATGCCAACAAGCATTTCAGGCCTTAAAGCAGTTCCTTTCAACCCCACCACTGTTCAGAAAGCCATTAGTGGGCGAAGTTTTATACCTCTATCTAGCTGTTTTAACTGGTGAAGTTGGTTCGAGAAGAGGATGACCAACAGTTCCCCATTTACTACACTAGCAAAGTACTTCGGGGAACCAAACTCAATTACCCCATCTTAGAGTAGCTAGCCCTCGCACTCATTACAACAACAATAAAGCTCCGATTGTACTTTCAGGCGCACACAATTTCGGTACGAACAAACACAAACTTATGAAAGGTGTTACAAAGGCCAGAATGTTCGGGTAGATTGACAGAATGGGCCACCCGTCTGGGAGAATTTGATGTTCGGTATGAGCCACGGACATCCATGAAAGCACAAGTGTTAGCTGACTTCGTAGCTAAGTTACATGAACCTGTTCCCAAACCAGAGAAAGTATCGTGGAAGCTGTATGTTGATGGGGCCTCGAGTTTGGAGGGAGTAGGGATCGGAGTAATTTTGATGAGTCCATTGTTAATCCAGATCCGGGCCAGGGCACACCTGACCTTTCCAGCCTCCAACAATGTGGCAGAATATGAAGCCCTTTGTTACGGGCTGCAGTTGGCAACAGAAGTAAAGCCGGATAACTTAGAAATATTCTCCAATTCCCAACTGGTGGTCAGTCAGCTGAAAGGAAATTTCGAAGCGAAAGATCGAACAATGATCCATTATAAGAAGCTAACCTCTGCCCTGTTAGCCAGGCTTGAGGAAAGGGGGGAGCTTGGTCCATCACTCAGATACCCCGATCAGAGAACTCAAAGACAGATACTCTGGCAAAGAAAGCTAGTATCAATAGCTCGGTTGATAATACAAATATCGTTTCCATTATTATCTCGCACCCCACCTACGAAACCTATCAGGTTCAAGTTCAGGAGCCAATAAAAGGTTGGTGCTTACCCATTTATCAATACTTGAGGTCGGGAACTTTGCCATAGGACCGAGCCCAAGCCCAGAAAATAGTTCAAAAATCGAGCTTATATGCCGTGATGGACGATAAGCTGTACAGGAGATCTTTCTCCAATCCATGGTCTTTATGTGTGTGCAATGAAGAAGGGGATTATATCCTCAGAGAAATTCATAAAGGCATCTGCGGGGCCCACCAAGGCGCACAAGCCATAGCCCGAAAAGTTCTCTTACAGGGGTATTATTGGCCGACCATGGAGGCTAATGCGAAGACTCTGGTGCAAAGATGCGACAAATGTCAAAGGTTTGCAAACATTCCACACCAGAGCACGACAAAGCAGAAACCGATCCATAGCCCGTGGCCTTTCGTCCAGTAGGGCATTGACATACTGGGCCCTTTCCCCCGAGCAAAAGAACAGAGGCGGTTCCTGGTGGTAGCGGTGGACTACTTTACCAAATGGGTGGAAGCAGAGCCACTTGCAACCATTACACTGGCGAACATTCTCAAGTTCCTAAATAAAAACATCATAACGAGGTTCGGTATCCCTCACTCAATTATATCTGATAATGGAAAACAGTTTGATTGTCAGGCTTTCAAGAACTTCTGCTTGGAGCTGAAGATCCAGTTGAACTTCACCTCGATTTACCATTCGCAATCCAACGGGATTGTAATGACCATACTAGATAATCCTGATTTTTGTTACTAATTACATTCAATAATCCCATTAATCCTGTGACTTATCTATTAATGATGTATATATAAGCATACATACATTTATTCTATGCATATCATGTATGATCATGGGATTATACTTTCACATGTTGTTGATCATTCTTTACATAACTTCATAATTACATGCCTTTATATATACAAATACAATAGATGTAACCAAAAGAGATACAAAATCAATCTCATACATTTAAATGCTACTTCTAATTGGGTGTTGGCCTGGGAGATTGTTGGTTTTGTCCCTGAACAAAAGTCCTACCTTGCAAACCTACACGGATAAACATCCGTGCTAAGCTATAAAGCTTAGTGGGGAACAACTAATAACATGTTGATAACCACTCACAATAGTTATCACTAAGCATTCAATAACAATAAAATACAATGCCTTTATAGGATTAATAAAGATATAACAGTATCATTTAATCAGAACAGTAACGGATTTTATATTGTATATGCATATCATTATTTGTATAAATGGCCTGCGTAAACTTTCTGTGGGTATGGATAACGGGTGCAATGGATACCCGAAGGTATCAAATCAGGAGGATACCCGAAGGTATCTAAACAGAAGTCTCATGTAGAGACAAACAGAAGACTCATAAGAGTCAAACAAAAGACTCATGAGAGTTAAACAGAAGCAGCTAGGATGGGAACCCTATAGGCATGCCTATCTATCCATAACCAAGTCTCTAAGTGCAGGCATAACATATCATATTTCATATAACATGAAATTTCATCACTATAATTCAATATACCATTAACAAATGCCAATCATTATAATATTATGCATTCTCATCTTCATAGCATAATTAAGAATCATATACTGTAATTTCTTTGAAATAAATTCATGTATGTTTCTATTTTGAGTAATAGAAACTCACCTTTCAATTAACAAGTAAGCCTTGCATTTATGGATATTCATTTTACTATATGACTATAATTTAGGATGATTTATAAGCTTAGGAAGGGCTTAGACAAGTCTGTACCTCTAAAGAAATTAAAGAAAACACAGTTTTCAAAATACAGGAGAGGGTCACGATTACTAACAATTTCTGGTAATCTTGAGCCCGGACTTGTATTAAGGGTCACGGTTACTATCATATTCCTAGTAACCGTGAGCTATAATGCTCTTTGATTCTGAACAAAATAATGAACTACCTCACTGTTACCAATAATTTCATAGTAACCGTGAAGTAGGGTGATGAACTCGGGTCACGGTTACTATGAATTCCTTAGTAACCGTGAGATAGCATGGGTTTTATTTCTGGACCAAAAGTTCATTTCCTCACAGTTACTAAGCCTAGGGTAGTAACCATGAAGAAATGCTACGAGACTGGGTCACAGTTACTATGAAACCTTGGTTACCGTGATCCAGAAAATACTTTTGGCCTGGACTGAAAATTTAGGCACCTCACGATTACTATGAAATTCATGGTAACCGTGAGCCCTAAACCGCCTCGAGACCGATTTCCAGTCTCGACTTCTAAACCCATTTTTGACATGAAAAACAACAATTTTTGGCAAAATGGCCTTCAACAAAGTTGTAGGCCTAAGTTTCTAGTTTTCAAAACATTAAAAATAATTTCAATAGGACCTGTAAAACTCCAGTTATTCAAGAAAAACCACAAACTGTTCATGAGGGAAAAAATCACATCCACAATCAGGTTTCAATATCGATTTTCACTATCATGCAGTGAAAATCAGATTTCGGTCTCTTCTAACAAAATCAATGCATGCAAGTCTAGTTTCTATATCAACTGGAATTTCATCATTTGAACAACTATAGCTCAAGATATGAGCAAAAGTATACAGACTGGTCACATAATCTTTAAAATAGATTTTCATATTTTCAACCAAGACTTGCATATTATCAACTCTAAACCCTTCTAAGCTACAAATCATCCATAAAACACATGAGAGAGGCACTCAAAATCTCTCTCTCATGACAAGTCAATATATATATACATACAAAACCCTAAGTTCTCATATCTTACTAAGCTCCAAGCCTTCTTCAACCTTGGAGAGTCTCTTTCCCTTTTCTTTTGCTTGATCCTTCTTCTATAATACATAAGACACTTTCATGAATATTTTTCAGTCTAGACAAAGAACAACACATATCAAAGAAGAAATAAATTGTCTTACCACTAAACTCAAGCAAACATTTCTTCTTTTTGTCAAAAAAAACCCAAAGATTCTAGAGAGAGAATTTGAGAGAGAGAGTTTAGGGTAAGAGAGAGAGGTTGAAGATGAAGATTGAAGACCCTTGATGGCCGGCCCTCCTTCATCAAAAATACCTCCCTCTCTTTCTCATTTAATTGGTCTAAATGTCATGTTTAAGCCAAACTTGCCATTTAGTCCCTCAACTTTCCTTTATTTCTAGTAATATCCCACATCTTACTCTTTTACTTTTCAATTAGGTCCTTCTACATGCATTTATACTTAATTAAATATGGACATTAATAATTAAATAATGATAATTCTTCTAGGGTATATTGAGGGGCATTACAACTCTCTCCCCCTAAAAGAATTTCGTCCTCGAAATTCATACATGTACTAAAGAGCTGAGGGTATTGAGCCCATATAGCTGTTTCAGGTTTTCAAGTCGCTTCTTGTACTCCATGGTGTTGCCATAACACTTTGACTAAGGGGACATCTTTGTTCCTTAACTGTTTAACTTCCCTGGCTAGAATTTGTTTAGGCTCTTCATCATACATATAATCAGTTCTAACACTAATATCTTACACTGGTATGATGTGTAACTCATCAGATCGATATCGCCGGAGCATCAAAACATGAAAAACATTATGCAACTTTGATAGTTCACTAGGAAGATCCAGTCGATAGGCTACCGGTCCAATTCGTTCCAAGATTCTGTAAGGACCAATAAACCGGGGACTGAGCTTCCTTTTCTTTCCGAATCGTAGTACTTTTCTCCATGGGGACACCTTTAGGAACACTTTATCACCCACCTGATATTCAATGTCCTTTCTTTTCAGATCCGCATATGACTTCTGTCTATCACTAGCTTTTTTCAATCGTTGCTTGACAAGTTGGATCTTTTTTTCGGTATCTTTAACAATGTCATGACCTGTCAACTTGCTTTCAGCTAACTCCATCTAGCAGGAAGGAGTTCTACATTTTCGACCATAAAGAGCTTCATATGGTGGCATACCAATACTAGTTTGATAGCCATTGTTATATGCAAACTCCATCAAAGTCACATATTTATCCCAACTCCCGGAAAAATCTAAAACACAACCTCTTAACATGTCCTCCAGCACCTGTATGATTCTCTCTGACTGCCCATCAGTTTGAGGATGAAAAGCAGTACTAAGAAGGAGCTTTGTGCCTAAGGCTTGTTGTAGACTTTTCCAAAATCTGGAAGTGAACCTCGGATCCCGATCTGAAACAATTGAGATTGGTACCCCATGCAGTCTAACAATTTGGTCTATATACAATTCAGCTAACTTGTCCATTGAGTAATTGGTTCGAACCGGTAAAAATGAGCCACCTTTGTCAATCTGTCTACTATGACCCACACTGCATCATGTCTTCTTTGAGTAGTGGGTAGACCTGTAACAAAATCCATAGTGACATTGTCCCACTTCCACTAAGGAATGGGAAGAGGATTCAGCAATCCCGAAGGAAGTTGATGCTCTACTTTCACTTGCTGACATGTTAGACATTTGGAAACATACTCAGTCACATCTTTCTTCATTCCTGGCCACCAATATAACTGTTTCAAATCTCTGTACATTTTGTTGCTACCAGGATGCATGGTGAATATTGTACTATAGGCTTCTTGTAATAAAGTCTCCTTCAGTTCTTTAACATCTGGCACACACAATCGATTCCGATAGTAGAGACCACCATCAATCCCAATAGAATATTCTATTGGACCTCCTGCATGAACTGATTGAGCCAACTGTTGTAGCTTTACATCATTTGACTGTGCATCTAGAACTGTCTGCCTGAGATTAGGGCGAGCTCACAATTGAGCTAACAAAGCCCCATCAGATGCAAATTTCCATCTTTAACCTTGTAATAACAAGGTTGCTATCATCTTCTGGCTCAAAGCATCAGCTACCACATTAGCCTTTCCTGGGTGGTAGTCAATTATACAATCGTAGTCTTTAAATGATTCGAGCCATCTGTACTATCTTAAATTAAGATCTTGCTGAGTAAGCAAGTATTTAAGACTCTTGTGATCTGTATAGATTCTGCACTTCTCACCATAAAGGTAATGCCATCATATCTTTAAAGCAAATACAACTGCGGCCAGTTCCAAATCATGAGTCGGATAATTCTGTTCATGTGGCTTCAACTGTCTAGATGCATAAGCCACTACTTTACCCTCTTACATCAGCACGCATCCCAATGCACTTTTCGATGCATCACTATACATGGCATATTCCTTACCCGTTATTGGCTGGGTAAGAACTGGAGCTTCCGTTAACATTCTCTTTAACTGATCAAAACTAGCTTGGCAATGGTCTGTCCATTCGAATCTAGCTTCTTTCCAAAGTAACTTAGTGAGCGGAGAGGCAATGAATGAAAAACCTTTCACAAACCGCCTATAATAGCCGGCT